>MQRK01244036.1:6089-17473 GCA_001938485.1 Girardia tigrina
TCTCTTCTCATTTTTTTTTTAATAAATGTATTGATATCAGATATTGTTTTCTTTTGCCGACCGTAACATATTATAGTAGTACTTGGCTACTACAATATTAAAATCTCAACATCAATAATATTGCAAATAAAAAAAATAAGTTGTTGAAACGAACACAGTATGGCGAATCTTTTGAAATTGATGTATTGTTATCTTCTCAAATCTGTGATCAAATAAATCATTATTTCCAATTTGTTTTTCTTATACTTTCGAAATGGATTATAGACAATTTCTAAGTCCTATTTCGTATGATAATTGTACAGAGTTGTACTCCAACTCTAACTCATTTGGCAGACACAAACACACAGACTCGACACAAACAAATCACACCCTGAAGTTTAACGAATCCACTTCAACACACAACATCGACCATTTGAACAGTTAATGATTTACAAGACTCATAATTATTAAACGAATTAATTAATTAACTGAGTTTAACTCAGTTTTTATTTTGAATTCAAATTTTTACTTTTACCTTTATTTAGTTTCACTTTTATTTAAATTATTCAATTAATTTCTTGTTTATTATTATTTTTTTAATTAACTTTATTTTATTATTTTTATGAATTTTCCTGAACTGAGAAAATGTTCGGTCAAATCGGCTAATTTCTGTTCCACTGAGTATCCAATATACAAATTTTTTTATTATTCCGGTCCGAATTTGTAACATCTCTGTTTGTGCTCCATTTGTTCTTATAAATTCTCAAAATATAATAGCATTTGATAAATATTGGTCGTGTGAGTTGTGTCACATGATGTCATAAAATTCTTCATTCTGATTTAGATATTAGAATTTGAAATCTTGATAAGGTCTATTTATTTTTTATTTCTTTATTTCAAAACAATAAGAACAAAGAACAATACAAATAATAGAAACAAAGGGTTCCAAATCTAAAAGAAATGATACACTTTATAGATTATAATTTGTTAAAGTGTAAAAGTATGATGTAAAGTTAACAACTTTACTTCTCGTAAAATTTTATAATTAAAATTTAAATTATCAATTTGAATTTTAATTATTAAAATTTTATTACACCGCATTATTTAATTTAGTTGTTTTAATTATTGATTTGTTCATAAAAATTAATTTTCAAAAAGTTGTGTTTTAGTATTTATGGAGGATTCTTATAATGGTGTCAGATGCTGTTCGCTCGAATGTAACCACACCTTGCATTGCCACCGTTCTTCGATGAAGCATATATGTGGTTCTGGCAAGTGGAAGCCATTTTTACATTATCGCGAATCTCCAGTGAAACAATCAAGTTCCTGTAGGTCACAGCAACCTTTCATCCGGCAATCTTCACTGAATTCCAGGAACATTTCGACAATGAATCGAAATTATCATATTCAGATCTCTGTGAAGCCATCCTCCAGCGTCGGAAAGTTCAAATTACCACCCACTTTGGCATTCTGTTTAACAACAATAGCTTGGGCAACCGTCGCCCATCAGAAAATCTCAGTATTCTTCAGAGACATTATCGCTTCGCCAGAATATCATCAAAAGATGAGAACATTCTTCGGATAGCCTTCTTCCGAGTACTGCCAATTGATACTCAGAGACATTTGTTAACTCATAAATCATTATCACTGTCTGAGTTAGCTCAATTAGCAGAAAATTTCATCTCAATCAAACAACCACGATCAATCAATGCCTCCGAAACGATTATCCATTTAGATCAACGCCCCAGTCAAATTGAACACGTGTCTATAAAAGGCAGATGATTTTAAAAATTTAGCAGAAATTAATATCAGAAAAACACTTACCGAGTTGAGTCAATTTCTAAATAACACTATTATTCTTAATCATATATTGTTGCTGAAGAAAATGTCAATCATTAAAGATAACATTTGTTATATTTAACTTGATATTGATCTACTATTGAGAAAAACTAAGATAAAAGTACTAAAAATTAATATTAATATAGAAATATCTCAATATATAGCTATACTGAAAACATAACTCGTTACCATTTAAAATCCTGTCGGTACTGAGTAATCGATAAAAGGTTCTCAGTAACCCTAAAATCTGTCAAATGCCACAATATTATATTAAACTCTTTATTTGATTCTGTAAATACATATTTATAATTAAAGATTTTGTAATTGTTTGTTTTTATCTGATATAAAATATAAATCACAGAAAGCCCTCAACATTTTTATTTATTATTTTGCTGATTCATGAAACAAAACATAAAACCACAAAGGAGGAATTTAATCAGCTAAATAAAAATAATTTCCACAAACAAGTCTGGATTTATATTTTCGATTACCCAAGACAAAATTTTGTTTCCGTATTATTTTATAAGTTTACTAATAAAAATGTCAATTCATTTTAGTGAGTTAAATAACTGATGATTAATTACTTAGAAAACAGATTTATCCACAAATCACATGCATCCCTGAACAAGACCCTTATAATTTCCTTATCATCTGTAACCATTGATTAGTATTATTATAATTTCATTTTTATTATAATTTTTATTTTAATTTCGTTCTTATGGTCTGCATTCCGACCTTGGGAATGTTTATTTTATCTTGAACTTGAAGTCAATTCAATTGAAATCAAGTCAATGAATAGTCCGTAATAATTGACAGAGTTATTATTTTTTGAAATCAAAATAAATTGAAATCAAGTCTATCATTAGTCCGTAATAATGGACAGATTTATTATTTTTGCAGTGTATTTAAAATACACTTCAAATTCAAAAAAAATATTCAAGAGATTTCAGGATTGTTTAAATTATTAAGGAGCTCCACAATCGGTTATTATTTTATTAAATTTCTATCCTGGATTTATTGAAACTGGAAATTCACAAAAATCTTCAAGGGACTTCAGGATTGTTTAATCTATTAAGGAGCTCCACAATCGGTTATTATTTTATTAAATTTCTATCTTGGATTTATTTTTTTTGTGTGATCCAGAAGTCTCCAGTCGGTACAAATGACCATTCATCATAAACAAGGTGTTTTTTTTTAAAAAAAAGAACTGAAAGTGCACTCCACTCATTCCAGATCCGTCTACAGAATATTCGAACAATAGTTAGTGCAGAACGAACACTTCTCATCATATGACATTCATCATATAATTTGTAAGTATGAAGTTAATATTTTTTGTCTTATTAAATATCAATGACATATCAAGAATTTATTATTTTATTAAGAACTGCGTTTTCTTTAAACAAAAATCAAAAACTAATTCAATTTTTTGTTTTTAGTATTTAGTACTGATCTATGCATATACAATTATACTCCTATAATATGCTTTTAAATCCATATTAATTCATTTTAATCGCTTCAAAATTGAGTAAAAGATATTTACACTGATCTTATATTTTTTACAAAGTTCATTAATTAAAAATTATGTATAAAATCAATTCATTATCGAATCATGGATAATTGTCTTGTTAATATTCGATGATCTAAATTATATCTGATATCAAAGTCGTATATGAGAGGGTGCAGTTTATTTTATTGTTTCAAAAAAGAAATTTCACAAAATTATTACTTTATTTAATAAAATTAATATCATGCATCTCGAATGTCATTATAAAATTCAGAACTAATGTACTTATATCGAATAATTTACCGGATATTTTGACAAAAGTATGATAAAAACTTTCTCCTGACATATCATTTGTAAAATATATCAAAAATAATACAGATTACCAATAAATTAAATTCTGAATATTAATTTTACAAATTTTATTATTATACTCTGTTGATTCCAAACTCTTTTGACACGATCACTTATTATTTTATTTATCAATATATTTTATTAATATATTTTTATCACTTATTATCAATTATTATTTTTGAGTGCATTATAATGACTCGACTTCCAAAGGTTCACTATCAAAGAAATTCGGTTATTTCTTCCTTATAGGATCTTCCAACAGAAGAATGTATGATAAAAATTATTGATGTTATTATCATGATAATGAATTAGAAACCATATAAGTAACCATCCAGGCTGTTAAATATTTTATTTTAATTGATTTATTACATTATTTTCAATTATTAAAGGATTCCGTTTATTTCACATTTTGTGTTTTATTTTATTCAGTTTATATTTTATGTATGATATTTTACATGATAAATTTCACCATCGTTTTTATCAGGATAAATAAATCTTTCGTTATGTTCAAATAAAACATATAACACTACCGAAACTTAAATAAGCTGGTTATTATCTGATCAAAATAGATGTACTTGGAACATCAACGGAATTATTTTTAAAAGTTACTTCTGAAATTCAAATTTTATTATAAAATAAAACAATTGATTAATCTAATATTAAAAAAACGTATTTTTTATAAACAATTTATTTTATAAATCCTTAACTAATATAAATAAAAATACTCATAATATTAATAATTGATTTTATTTTAATTTTATATGTTTTTTTATATAGAATTTTTTATATTTAATTCAATTGTCTGAAATCCATGCATAATCTTATTGAATTAGTATCCGTCTTCCACACGCATACCAGCGGTGTGTTTCCACGGTGAATTGTAACGTCAAATTATTTCGTTTTCTTCCAAATTCTTGATGGCTTCGTCTAACTTAGCCTGGAGATGTTCTGGTAGTCTTCGAGGTTTAATATTAATCGGTTTACCCGTCGTCTTGATTTCATGTTTTATTAGATTTTTTCTGCTAATGTCACGGTCATTTGCCTAGAATATTTTCTTGCATTATATGATTAACTCTTTTAATTCCTTACTTCTCTTCATATCTACATGTTAATTTGCATCTCAGGTCATCTGATATTTTATCTCCAAATTTTGTTTCTTGTTCATAAATCAGGTGTATTCTTTGAAGCTCATCTTTTCCTCTTTCTCTTGTTGTTAGCCAGCGAAGTCATATACCGGAACACCACAGTAAAAGTACACTTATCTTTTGAGGTCTTCATTGTTTTACCACTACAAACTTTATCAGTCTGTTCTACCCTACTTATGACTTCCAACTCTCCCACAACATTCATCTGTGTATCGTTTGCAACTATCAATCTCTGATTTGTGATATATATGTTGTCTGGAAATCTCTTGATATTTCTGTTTTTATCACATACATAGCAGCTCCTGTGTCAAGCAAACAATCACATTTAAATCGGTTTTAAATCAGTTAAATCAGTTTTTTGCGATGAATTTTAATGAAAGTGTTACAATAAATTATTTCTAGATTATGTTTTAATTTTATTATCATTCTGATTTCACTTTTTTAATAACTTTTATTGATATATCAATTTTGCACTGACTATTATTTTACGAATATTAATCAAAAGACGAACTTTGTTGCTATTACAAACTGAATTTTGATTTGAAACGATTTGAAATCATTAAATAAACATTTTTTATGAATATTATTGATATTTGGTGTTTAGAACTTATATTGGATAAAATATACATGATGATCAATCTGAATAATAACAAATGAACACAACAAAAAACGCCTGAGTATTGAAACCACTACTGCGCCTCTGCTATCATTGTTCAGTCTTCGGGGCAACGTGGAGATTGAAACTTTTAAGAGTCATCACATTTATTTTATTTAATTGATAGAAAACAAAATTTTTAGTGTGAAGCTTTACCTATAATATGTCTACCAGATACGAACTACAGATAAATTTAGAAAACATTCAGATAAATTTAGCTCTGAATTATAATCAGTATATTGTCTTCCTTTTGAAAGTGCATGTTATTCTTCTATCTTTAGTATTTCAAATTTTTAATTTTTGAAAAATGTCGATATATTCAATCTAGGAACGAATTCGCATGATTATTACCGGAACTAAGGCGAAGAAAAAAAAGCTGTGCGGAAGAAATTTGGACCGAATGCATCATCAAAATAAACCGTTTTAATCTAAGAAAATGCAATATTCTTGATTTTTAATTTTATTATTTATTGATTAAAGGAATGTAAAAAATTTTTTGAAAGACCACATTCTGTTAAAGTCGAAAAAAATGTAATGACATCAGTAAAAATTATAATCATAGATGATAAATCCAAGAGAATCCTAGAATAATTCAAGGAGTCTGGAAAACCATAGCAAAGAAGAGTGTCACCAAAATTAAGAATCACCAGTTTATTATTAATTCAGCGAATCATGAAATTGAAGTTTCGTTTATATCCGTATAAAATTTCTTCATCAATTTGTTTCCAGAAAGCCACGTATAAAAATTTGTTGAAAAAGCTTTTTATGAAATAGTTGAATTGAAATATCAAAATTTGGCTGAAGAGATCGTATTACTAGACTGTCATTAAATTGAAAAAAATAATAATCAACCAATATTGATATTTCGTTCTACATCTGAGACATTTTTAATATTGTGATGGATTATGTATTTTAAAATGTGGTATTTATACAAATACTAAAAAAACACTTTCAAATTTATGAAGCAACAGATATTATATCAATTCATGCGGTTTATTCATTATTAATAATGTAATTAATCAATTTTATAATGCGTGTGTCGGCTCTCTCGGAAGTCATACTGGCGGCGGCGACTAGAAACAACAATTCTGCTAGATTGTCAATGAACTGCAATTTGCGGTTTTTCACCTGCCTGGGGATGAATAGTTCCTGGTGTTTAACCAAATGCAACTGTTCTTCGATCAGCATGGACACCGAATTCTCCTGACTGTCGTAAATTTCTCCGCCGAAAAAAACACACGACCTTCGCTTCTAAAGCCAAAGTTGTCGTTTTATTCAATAACTCGATCTTCCAGATGTAATACGAAATCTCCAACCCAAAACAAGTTATTGCAGGCCATTTTTTGTTGTTGGTAAATGAAGATTTTTTAAAATCTCATTGGGATTTTCGAATATAAGTTCTGTTTTAATTCAATGAAATAAAACAGTCGACCATACGATTATTTTGAATTTGTAAATTTTATTTAACAAAAAATAATACTACAACAATTTGTAATTATCACAAATAATTAATCTTTATCACTGTCATTTTCTGTTTTTATAAATAATATCCGATTTTTATAAATATGTTTATAAATATTAATATAATATTTTTGTCACTACAGTGAGTTTCCTAATTTTACATCTGGAAAATAAATTTTTGATGTACTTAGTTCATATTAATGTATTGTGTTCACGTATTATATATATATATATATATATATATATATATATTCTATTTAAGTAAAAATATAAGATATTCCCGTTTAAATAGGATCGAAATTGTGACATTTACTTCAACACTGCATTACAAAAATATTTCAGTCAGAGGAAGTTCATATCTACATTTCTATAGTTTGAAGAAAAAATTTTTATTTTATTGGTACGTAATTCTTTTATTAATATTTTTTAAATATTATATATATATGTGTGTGTGTGTATAGATAAAATTAAATTTATGATTTATTCTCCATCTCTCAGAATCAAGAGAGATAAAACTATAAAATTTTAATTTGTATAAATTATAAAATTTTGTCTTTTAATAAAAATTATTTTAGAAAAAAGGATTTTTATCATTAAAATTTATTTAGATATAACTTGTCGAAGTAGTTTTAATTATCCTTTAAGAGAGCAATAAATACTTAACAGTTTGCTACCCAGAATGAGGTGCTTGAAAAACAAAATAAAAAATTGTTAAATTAACTATTAAAAATTGTTACATAGTTAAAAAGAATTCTCACGAGAATTCTTGAAGCTTAATTTATTGTGTAAAATAGAAATTAAAATATGTTATTATTTAAGAATAAATTATTTATTTTGGTTAAGTGTTTTGAAAATATATTACATAAATATTGATTTTGATTATTGCATATAAGTTTATATTTAAGGTTAGTTAATTTTTAGACGCGTCAAATTACAATAAATTCCTTGTGCTCGTAAGGAAAATTGAATTTATAAAATTTTCTTAGAATTTATATCGAAGTAGTGCAATTGAAATTTGTATCTGCACTTAAAATTTAATTACGGAAAAGAAAATTTCCAAACTTTATTTTTTTTGCTATCAATTTTAAGGTAAAAAAATAATAATAATCATTAATATTTTGATTAATTGTCGATTTTGTATGAAGTTTTGTTTTATTTATTTTTTTAAAAAAATTTTTTCGAGTATATTTAAAATTGTTAAAAAATCTTTTCTTTTTATCAATAAGTAATTTGATTAGTTAAATCTGATTAAAAATAATAATAATAGTATCATTTTTTTCATTGCAATTTATAAATTATTCAACACATTATTCACAAAAATATATTGTTTTTTAAAATACCAATTATAAAAGCAATAATTACTGTAATGTGAGGCTTTTAGTTCGTGTAACGGTGTGAATTTTTACATTTTTATTTTTGTGATTTATATTTGGTCGAGTGACTCTACTTGTGATATATATTTATATTTTATTATTTATGTCATTTTTATTACGAAGCTCAACGAAAGAGAGTGAAACATGTAATGTCTTCCGGTGTCACGTGATTCAGTCTTTAATATAATTGGTGACATTCAAACAACAACCTTTATTTTTTTTGTACTCCCTGATTTTTTTGTTGTTTATTTTTAATCTGTTTTTCGATTGACATTTTTATTTTGTGCCGATTTTGTTATTTTTGTTTTTTTATTATTTTCGCTGTCATATTATTTACTTTTCAACGGATGACTTTATTTCCATCGTCGTTAATAATTACCATAATGTAATTATTTATTAGGATTTGAAATTTGAATTTAAAAGTTCAGAAATCAATAAAAATTTTATTACAAAACTACAAAACGCTTATTACAGGTACTTTAACTCGCCCATTTTCGCTGATTATTAATGATGACAACTATATTCAACACTATCTGAATTCATACTCGATCTCCTATTGACGATCTAAATCGCTGATTACTGATTAAGAATTTATTAGAAACAATTTAAAGGACGAATCAGTTTCCATTATCTGATTTAATCCTGATATTTTTCCATGTGATTTTAATCGGACTCCAACTAAAGGTATTTTACTGATTATCTATTTTAGTGTTTAAAGAGTTAAAAGCTATTGATTAATAATTATCTATTGTAGTACAAAAATAAACATACATTGTTAATTGAACGTTTTTTGGTTGTATATTAGTGACTAAATTCACCTAACCAAGAGAAAAGGTAAATTTAGTACATTTATCTAAAGTTAAAATAACGTGCTTATCACTCAAATAGATTGATAGACAGGTTATTTTTACAATTACCATTACCAAGTAAAATATTGGTAAATATTAATAATAAAATTTCTAGAGTCAATTAGAATAATAAGAATTAATAAAGCAAATCCTTCTCCTGTAATAACCATAGGTAGGAAAACCTTTGATTATCATCCGTTAGAATTTTTTATTGGAAAGCCTGAGGAATTCGATAATTATTTTGAAAGTTATAAGAATTGGTCAAAAGCTTGTGGTTGTGGATTTGAGGAGCGATTACAGAGACTGTCTATATATCTTAAGGGATATACACTTCAGGCATATAAAAATATAAATAAAGACACTATTAAAAGAAAAGATGATATAATTCTATTAGATACTGAATTACAAAATATATATATGCATAATTTTCGAAATAGAAAACAACGACCACATGAAACAATTACTGAGTATGTATTCGCTTTAAATGAATTGGAAAAATATGCTTTTGGTAAATATATGCAAACAAATGCAATAATTGAAGATTAGTTTTAGAATTGAATTCATGATTATAAAATCCAGGATAATGAAATGTGACATTGGTGAAAATATAAAAAATGTTTTCGAAAAAAGTATACCCGAGTCTAAAAACGATGAAAATTGCATACCCGTTTGTACTACAATATCTAGTTTTAATAATAGTTTATATATATATTCAATTATAAAACAATATATTAACGAATTTTCGTTCTACTCAAAATTAATTAATATTAACCTTTACAACAGAAACATAAAAAATAACAGAAAAACGACATGTATTTTATATTTTAAATATGCAAATTTATAAATAAAATACCTCAAGGAATTAGAACGAATTGTAAAATCATATTTATAAACAACAAAGAATCGTTTTTACCTTACCCATACCACAAGTATTACAAATGTATATTGAAGATTAAAATGAAAAATATTTACGATATCTACCTGATAAAAGAGAACAAATAAAGTTAATCAAAACAGATGGTTCATATTCACAAACGTATCAGACACACATGGCTTTTGGAACTATTGTGTATTGAAGTAATACTGTTTTTTAATCTTTATATATATTCACTTGTTAAGATTTATAAAAAATATGAAAGGAAAGGATTGACTTTATACTTTTATCGTACATCTCTGAGGAGATACCCGCTAGGGAAGTATATAAATAGAAAACAAGTAAATTATACTCGAAAACATTCAAATTACTCATGAGCAAATTAAAAATTTTCTATTTAATTAATTTTTATTTATTCAATATAATACTTTTTCTACTTTTTGTCCTTCTATATGAAAGGAAAGATAAGTCTGAGAATTTATATTTTCAGATCATGAAAAATCCCAGACAAAACCAATTTCTAGAGAAAAACAAACATTTGAAAATATTGTCATCAATCTAAAGAAAGTCCCACAAGAAATTGGAGATTTCAGATTAGTTCGTCAAATTCAAAAACCAATTCCTCTAATATAGATGGAAAGAGCGAAAAAGCAAATAATCGAACAGAATAATAAAATGGTTTTACCAAAAGTAAACATACTTCTCCCTTCGTCTTAGAAGCCGGAAACATTTTTCTTCAAAAAAACTTTGGATATTTCTTATCTATATTCTTTTCCATTTATATCTCAAAATCTACCACATTTTCTTTATGATACCCTACAAAAATCAATAAAAAATAATATCACATTGTAGTGCCCTACTGATTTTTTTTTGTTTGTGACGTGTGTATGTGTGAAGGAAGAGTAAACAACTCTCATCTTTTCAGTTATGTAATTACTTGATAATTTTTTTTATTTTTACTCATTATTTTGACCTTATGTAATGAGTCTTGAATCAAATCATGAATCAGACTTTGATTTATTTCTTTTTTTGTATGAGTTTTCTTATGCGTGTCCTTGTGTTTACGTCAACAAGTGTTATTTATTTTTTTTACTTTTATTTGTTATGTGATATTATTTTTTATTATTTGCATTTTTTTTATTAAGTCAAAATGAATAAAATATTGCCTATGGCAATATTAAATTTCAAATTAATAAAAAACGATCAGAAATAAATCGATCGTTAAAATTATAATTTATTATTTGGCAGCAGATAGTTTTATAGTCCTTTTGTTGGCTATTTGTTTGTGGAACGAAAGAAATTAAATCAGCTGTCAAACAGTCAAAGCAATTGGATTAGAATTAAAAAATTAAATA
>MQRK01244036.1:17523-28835 GCA_001938485.1 Girardia tigrina
TTATTTTGACCTTATGTAATGAGTCTTGAATCAAATCATGAATCAGACTTTGATTTATTTCTTTTTTTGTATGAGTTTTCTTATGCGTGTCCTTGTGTTTACGTCAACAAGTGTTATTTTTTTTTTACTTTTATTTGTTATGTGATATTATTTTTTATTATTTGCATTTTTTTTATTAAGTCAAAATGAATAAAATATTGCCTATGGCAATATTAAATTTCAAATTAATAAAAAACGATCAGAAATAAATCGATCGTTAAAATTATAATTTATTATTTGGCAGCAGATAGTTTTATAGTCCTTTTGTTGGCTATTTGTTTGTGGAACGAAAGAAATTAAATCAGCTGTCAAACAGTCAAAGCAATTGGATTAGAATTAAAAAATTAAATAGCAATACTATAAACGAATATTTTGCCAAAACGAATTAAGAAGATTACTTAAATTTTCTCGCTCATATTTTCCGTCTCAAAATTGGTTTTCAGAAATAAGAAAATACTTTGTGATCTACCCTAATAATTTTACTTCACTAACATTATTTAACTAACGTTGAAGAATTTGTACTGATACAATTGTGAGTTANAATTTTATTAAAAAGTTATTATTTAAAGTTACTATTTGTTTTTTTTATTTCTGACACAATAAACACAAGTTAATTGATCGGGATATCCGTCAATTTAACTTGTTTAGATTTTTTGTAATATAGAAAAGGACAAAATATACGATACCAATCAGGTTAATTGGCGGATATTTTGTCGTTTTTTATACACATCATACATTTGTAATCAATAATCTTGTTCAGTAAGTTACTCGAATAAGTTTTATTCATATTATAAAAAACAAAGAATGGTGGTCATGAGGGTAAATACCGTAATGAGATTCAGATTTTCAGACATAATGGGAATTTATAGTCATCACATTTCCACTACTTATAACAGACCACGTTTTAATTTTTGAATCGTGTATGTACATGCAGCATCTACTGCAGTAACAATTACACACAAATTAAATACCTTTAAGAAAATCTTTGGAAATCCAGACTTATAAAGACGGGAAGTCAATATAGAATATAAATGATATGTGCATCATTGACAATTTAAGATTGGGAGTACTTCAACTAGAATACATCTTGTAAGATGGCATAAAATATAAATGATATGTGCATCATTGACAATTTAGGATTGGGAGTATTTCGACTAGAATACATCTTGTAAGATGGCATAATTAACCCATTAGAAACATCATTTGTATCAGTTCATTCACATATTAAACTATCGTAAAAAATAATCAATAAAGAACTTTGATTCTGCGAATATATATACCGGATGAATAAATTGAAATAAGACTTCGATTTTTAGATGCAGAATTTGCTCGAGATGAAAAACGAACTATCACTCAGCTTTCTTCGCCCTCTTAAATTATAATCGACAAAATACGCATGTAAATCCAAAACCAAATTACTCAATTTTGTAAAAACGCGCATGGATTACAACCAGAAGACACGGTCGGACACTTGGATGAAATTGAATCAAATTGCAGAGGTCCATCGTCAGTTATACGGAAAGATTTTAGTTGGGCACGAACTGCAGTTAGAAATTAAAGGTCTTGCAATACCTATAGAAACAATAGTAAGAATCCGAGATACTGCAGCATCCAAAGTATTGTACAATTATAACATCGCAAAGATGGTAGAATATTATTGCTTAAAGGTTTTATCCAGACATGTATTGGGTAAGGAAATACAACGAGGTCACTATAATGCATTAGAAGATGATATGACAGTACTAGAAAAACTCAAAAGATTTTTTTGTTTTTGTGATTTTATTTATAAATTTTTACTTTTTAATAAACATTCTCGAAATATTCATGAAATCAACATAAGGTGCTGCGGAAAAGATTTTTTATTGCAAAATTGCATATTTTTTAAGGTTTTTAAAAAAATTAGAAATTAAACGTCTGATTTAATAAATCACTAAATTTAATATGGGCAATGAAATTTTAATAAGTCAAGAATTTGAAAAAAATTGATTATTTTTTTAAACAATTAAATATAGACGTACCACACTACAGAAATTCTTTATATACGCTATTAATGAAATGTTATTTAGCTTTGCATAAAACACATATTAATTAATCAAAATTACCACAATGACTATATACAATTTAAATAGAATGACTAGTGTCCAATAATCCACAGTAGGTGTGATACAATGTTAATTATATGAAGACAAAATTTAAATGAAGAGGAAATAGCAGAATTGCTTTATAGATAAAAGATTAACAGGAAAATAAACGTTCGCGAGATTAGTATATGATAGTAGATGTAATAATCAATTGACGAACTCTCATATGTACTTTTTTATTTTTATTTTTATGTGAAAAATTTGTCATTTTTTTATACATTATTTGATGACATTTTTTGTTTCCTCGTAATTTTTATTACTGTGACTAGTGTTTTTGTCTGTATCTTTTTCAATTTTTGTTCTTTTTATTTTGTATGCCAGTTCAAGGTAATATGACGACAATATTATTATAATTACGTTTGTATTGTTATTGTAATTTTTTTAAAGCAAGAAATAAAAAAGACATCCATTCAATCATAACGTTATTTATTGAATAATTTCTTCATAACTTGGCAATACGATTTTAAAATTTTAAAAGTTGAATTTGAATATAATAATCAATAAACCAATTTGTCAGAAATTATCGCTTCTGTTAATATTTCTAAAGAAGATTTAAAACTATATCACAGATTCCAAAATTACCAGAATCGTCCAAATATTGTTCAGAACAATTCCTTCGATCGTAACAATTGTTATTATTACATTAAAAGTGTTAATTAACAAATTTTCTGTTTTATTTTTATCTACAGTTTTGTTTATAGTAAAAACAACAAATTCAACTCTCATCAGTAAATTTGTTGAATTTGTTGTTTTTATAGTAGACAGGGGTTGTGTTGGAAAAATACCACAAAAGACGAGGTTTGTATATATATTTTTGTGACCTGTGGTCGAATAGAAAATATTATGTTGAACTGACTAATTAGAGGAAAATTATAGATTGATGGATATACGATACAAAATTGTAGAATTAAGGAAATAATCGACTGGATAATAATGAAAATCAAAATATACTTGTTGTGGAAATAAATTAACAAAGTATTGATGTAGTATAAATGGTTGCAAATAGTATTATAATATTGACAGAGAAAGTATCAGTATTTGAGTTACCAGCGTTATTTGCTTGATTAGTTTTCGCGTTTCAGTTATTTAGATATTAGATTTCGTTGATTGAGAATTTGCAAAAAAATACTGAATAACATTTAGGATTTGGATTTAATCCGAATTTTTTTGATTGGAATCTTCGGAAAAATGTGTAATTTATAAAATATTTTGGTAACAAAAATATTTAATAAAAAAATTCCAGATTTTAAAAATTGCTAAATTCTTATTTCGATAGTGATTGAGAAAATTTTTATTCAACTTAGTTTTTACAAAAAGAACCAAAATTGAATTTCCATAACAAACAAAATAATAATACTGTATTATGAAGTAGACTTGTTTGAATATTACATATTATAAATTTTAACTTTTCAAAATTAGTACTTTCCATAAATTTATGCAGATTGGATATAACGAATGGTATAAATAATTTTAAAATTGAAGGCTTCCATCTGTCTGTTTATGGAGGTAAAATTTTGATCGATTAACTCAACAATAAATATTGATTTTTTTATTATTTTATTTTTTAATCTTAAAATTTAAAATAATCCTTAAAAAAATAAATTTTAAGATTTCTGTAGAGTTCTGTAAAGGTTTTAAAAAAGGTAGAGTTCTGTAGGTTCTTTTACACCTATAATAGAAGCTTCTTCAATAATTGAAAAATCAATTTTATGTGGCATTTGGGGAAAATGTTCCATTATTGCTTTTCCATTTTTTTTTACAATTTCTTACATGTATTTGTGCAGCACAAGGTCAAACATCACGGAGATGCCTTTGTTGTGTCATTTATGGAGAGCTATTCTACCTATCTGCCTAATGAAACCACCAATTTAGCAATGCGATATAACGTAAGTTTTTACTTAAACTTAACAGTACTATAGTTTAAGTATAAATGTTTTCTTTTAGATTGTTTTAGTATGTCTGCCTCCAAATTCTTCCCATACGCTCCAGCCTTTAGATGTTGGAGTTTTTGGACCTTTGAAGCGAATATGGAAGTATATTTTGCGTCAATGGTACTGGGAAACACGCTTCAAAGCTATGAGAAGGCAGTATTACCATCATTAATCAAGTAACTGATCTGTCGTGTGAATAAAGATACTTTGATTGCCGGCTTCAGAGGTAGTGGTTTGTACCCTCTGAATGAAAATCGTCCAAAAACGAAAATAGTAAGTTCTGTCCCCACTGAACCTAATAGCAGTGCCTCAACTCCAATGAAGCACCATCTCTTTACTGCTATTGCAAAGACTATAACGTCGGTAGTCACTACTGATAGTGCATCAGCATTGAAAAGATCGAGTGGAAAAAGCACACGAATCGAAAGAAGATTTTGAGACATATTGACAGAACAGGAGTGTTTGGACCGTTTAAAAAATCGACAATCCACATCCCATTTGGCAGTTTCAACAACATCGTGTGTTCCATCAACTTCTAATAGTGCATTTATTTCGTTCCCACATGAAACTGACGAAAGTGATGTGGACATTCCACCACCACTTTCAATACGAGCTGCATTATCCTGACTTTGTTGATATTCAGCTGTTGCTACTTCTGCATCACATCTGCATCACATTGATTTCATTATTTTACATATTGGTATGATATTCCTAGAGTTAAAATTCATACTATTTGTCATAGTCGGAATAGCCCCACCCATGAGGCTATTCCGACCACTTATATTTTTGATAAAATGCACATGAAGGAGCATAGAAATTATAAAACTTATTTGACGAAATATTGATGTAACATGAAGGTGCTTTAGCTGCCACACCAGCTTTTACTCTCTCTTCTTTAAAAAATTAGAGCACTAAAAATACGAAAAAAGTGATCGGGTTAGCCCCACGTTACCCGAACAAATCATATAAATCTCGATGCTGATTTTGAAACCTTTCTTCACGATTAAATTAGACTAAACAATTTTCAAGAATTTTTAACCAGTTTTATCTAATTTTTACTATATTATCTAAGGAAAATCCAAATTTATCGATAACAACAACAAATGAATTTACATCAAAGCCTTAAATAACTCAAAGTTCACCAAATTGAAGAAAATGTTCCATTTGATATTATGCATCTCATTGATACACAAGTATACGAGCAATTGGAAGAAGAAACTTGTCCTCCACCGAAAAAATCTGCTTTTCAAGAATTGTTTTCTACACCGGCACAAGTAAAAGAACAGCTAGAAAATTTAACTCATTACACGGAGACTTCAACAAAATACCAACATACCAGCCATCAATAGAGACACAATTTTAAAATTATTCAGTGATTTTATTAATATTAACAAATAAACAATTTTATTGTTTCGTGTGATTCAATTTTGAATGGAGATTAACATTTTTTTGGATTTTTTATAATTGGGATTTAATTTCACAAAATTCGGAAGAAGTAATTTAAAAATTTTGGTTTAACATTTGAAACGATTGTCATGATAGCTAGAATTAGAAAACTTTTATAAAAATTATTTATGTGAATTCGGATTTTCAGTATTGGCCAACATAGAAACAAAGTAGATCAACAATGTTGAATGTGTAAGACGATAAAATAATAGCATTTTCATTTTTAGGAGCTAATATAAAGTACATTAACAGAAAACATAAACCTCGAATTTCTCATTTGAGTATTTTTATTGTTAACTTATATTTAATATTAAAAATGAATGTACTGTGGTATTGCAGTACATTTTATTTTATTATACATAAAAAATTACAATCATAAACTATTTTACACATTGTATTATATTTAAGTAAACCATTTTAAAGTTTTTCTTTTTCCTTATGTCTCGCTAAATTGAGAATCGTTAAAATGTCCAGTAACAAAAAAGATAGCGAAACAAATCTACCCGAGATGGTGCTTTAAAAAAAACCTTTTTGACACTGCTTATAAGCAGATCGACTTTTGCATAATATTTTCGGATTTCCTCCGCAGTTCGATGTAAACCATGAGCAATGCAAGTAACATAAATCGTTTTGGTATAAAAATACTTTAATTCAGTTGCAGCCTTTACCATATACGAGGCAGCATCAGTTAAGAAAAGCATAATATTATCCCGTGGTATGCCATTTGGCCACAAAAAAGCATAGATTCGTCAAATGACTTACAGACAGTCGAATGGTTAACCTTTTCCAATATTTCTGTTGCTAAAAGAAACATATTACCTTCCCTTCCACATTCTAAAGTTCCGATTACTACATTTCCTATATAACGGCCGTTCATCGATTGAAACCCATATTTTTTGTCGCTTACTAAATCACGTATTCTATGAATAGTTTTTTCATAGCAGACTTTAACATATGTCTTTTGCAGTGTAGATTCGTCAGGAATATATTTATCGATATAATCATCCAAAAAGTTTTTAAACTTACGATTAATTAGTTTGTCTAATGGAATATATGCGGACAACAAGGCTTCACACAAAGTCATAGAAAATTTACAAGGTCTGTGACTTGTCGAAATGAAAGAATTCATTAGAGTTTGCTTTTTAGCATTCATTCGTTGTAAACCTATAATATGCTTCTTTCTTGAAACATGTTGCTCCACTGTAAATCCCTTTTCAGTCGCTACCTTCGTATCACAAATTTTGCAAAACAAAATTTTTCCATCAGTAGAAAATATATCGGTTCCAAATTCATTTGCTAAATTTCGCAAATGTTGTGATGTTGTTGGCTTTTTTTGGGTATAACAAATAATTTAAATAATTTACAAGGACATATGAATACATGTGCTCGTGTATCACTTTTTCATAACTTGTGATTTAAAGCGAAATTATGAATATTGTAAAGTTTAATTTTAATTTGTGATTTTAATCTTTTTTCATATGGAGAAAAATTTGTTTTATATATGTTATGTAAATTATTTTAAATTATATTAATTATAAGCAAAAGAACTAAAGAATTGTTTAAATCAACTACCGAAAAAATGGATTACATAATATTCAAAACAAAATTTCATGCTATTCAGACTATTGAATCAAACCAAAACAATGCATTCAATTCGAACAAATTAAACGATTTATAAAATCGAGCAATTTAATTCAATGAGATTCAACGCATATTAACCCGAAGAATTCTATCGAGCACGTTTATCACGTGCGCTTAAATTCTCGTGCTTAATTATTATTATCAATTGAACGCTGTATATTTTTCAACCTGTTCGAGTGAACCGATACTTTTTTCTGTTTCCTTTGACTCCGGCGAATAATCACACGAGATTCTTTTGTGATTCGCCTCTCAATCTGCACAATTCGCTCAGTTGTTCGAATTTGCCGCGAGAATTACCGCCGGAAAACGCCGATGGAAATATCGAATATAAAAGACAACTGTTGAATTTAACTCCTTTACGGCTGCAACACCTAATCACTCAACTAAAATGGAGACTTGCTGAAGGTGATGGAGAGGCGATTTACGAGATCGGGGTTGATGATGATGGTAAGGTAACGGGTCTTGACGATGGTGAGATGACAGAGACTCTTGCTAATCTACGCAAAATGGCCGAGAGTCTCAATGCAATAATAATAATTGTGCATCCATAATAATCTTGGTGGGTAATAGAACGTCAAATGGGAAGAGCTCAAGGATTAATGTTATGTTGGGGGGGTAGAATCATACCTGTGGGCATTGGACACACAACCAACTATTTCTTAGAAATCCAAGTAAATCCAAGTAAATAACAGACAGATAAAAAGAAGTTATAGTACCACAAAAAACTAGAAAAAAATTGTTTTAAGGAAACGTTAATTAACAATAAATTTTTTACTTTACTTGGATGGTATTTAGAGTCTGTCTGCTATAAAAGATGACTATCGTCGAAAATATTGTAAGAAAAGAATAAAGATTGAATATTAAAGACTACATATTATCTGGAAATTTTCATCAAATAGTTGTATTTGGGTTGTTGTGATAAAGCTTAGAAGGTTGAGAACCAACCGAACGCAATTTAAATTCAAGATCACTATTTAAATTACCAAAATTAACGAGTTTCTTTAATAAGCAAGAAAGAGTTTCATCATCTTTAATAGATGGTAATTTCCCATTTTTTCTAAACTTATCAATTTTAATAAATTGTGGGCCACTTAAAACACTTTCTATTTTATTAATGTAATCAGTACTGTTCAATACAACGAAACCACTTCCTTTATCAATCTTACATATTTTAACATCTTTCTTTCTTAAGTTTTTTTAAAATTGAATATATATATAAATATATTATTATTATTTTTTTTAATTATTATTTTTATTATTTATTAATATTTTTTCAATCTTTATTGATTATAATAACTCGCTAATGTCATTGATTCTGTGATCATTGCAGATAGCCAACCTCTTGTGCATCCATGACCGAAATTATGGCCATATTGTTCATGGATGTCATGCGGTATAGCGCGGACAACCCGCTGCACACAAATAATGACCGATTCGTCCTGTCCAAGGTTCTCATCTCATTATATAACAATCAATAACATTTAAAGTATTTTCATAATTAATTTTCTCTATTTTTTGAGTTTTATAAAATTAAAATTTTTCACTCTTAAAAATAATTTTTTGATTTTCTTGTGGAGGAAGTGTCGGTCAATCGGGGGTTTATTGCGTTGGGATAACTGATTGGCATTTGTGAAATCAATGGAAACTCGATCATCCGATAATATCGAAGTGTAACAATTAATAAGTTAGGGTCAAATTTAAACAGGTGATCTTTTTCAAGGAACAAGAATAACCAACCTACGATTTGCTGACGACATGGACCTAATCGGTAGAGATGAGCATTTTTGTACACTTTTGATTCATTTTTATTTGTGGATGACTCGTATATCGATCATTTCGGTGTGTGTGTGCGTATCATCATGTTTCCTGAACGTGTATTGGTGCATTCATGTTTGATCATGGGTTTTAGATAAATTTAAAGTAAAAATGCATATTATACATAATGATTACAGTACTTCATTTGGTAAATACGAAATGAAATATTAAATATTACCAATTATTTATTTCGTGATTTATTTCCATGAGGCTTCTCTAGAATCAAAATACGAAAACTTTTTTGGATATTTACAACAGATTACATCTACAGAATTCAATTCCTTAATCATCGATCAGTTGCAACTATTTACCGGAAAATAAGACTCCATCATATCACTGCTATTATAATTGCTTGATGAAACTTTTCAATCGCTTTATATACTTTTCGTTTGACTACTTCCATCTGTTTGATCGTTCCTCTAAAAAGAAGTATCTTTTTATATAACATGTTAGGTTTATATTTCTTTGTGATTGATTTAGTTAAATAATATTATTATTATCTTTGTTTGGTTTTTGATTCATTTCAAATCTACCTGACAAAGAGAAAAAATATTTATTTATTTGTGAAGTTTAGGCGGATCGAAGCCTCGGCAGTGGTACCTGATTGTCGCGTGTCCCCTCTTGAGTGGCCGGATACTGCAATGTACCAAAGGGAGCGCCGATCACCGACTCACAAAGCTTACATTATTTTGATGGTGTGTAAGAAATGCTGAAGGGGCCGCCATCACACATGCAAGTAATTTGGGCACCGACGTTGGAATTTACCGCGTGTTGTCGCCGGAGTTCATTCGTGTCATTCTTGGCACATCGGTCGCTTGTCGTCTTGACGGATTATCGATGTTGAAATTCGATGAATTGACGGACGAGTTGTTGTGGTGACTGTTCACTGACGTAAATCCACTGGTTTTATGAAAATGTTCTCTTCGTCGTTTCCAATAGTTATTATTGTTACTATTGTCGCCGATATTATTCGAATTCAACGGTTTATTTTGATCGAAAAACCATGGATAGCGTTTTCTCGTCGAATGATTTATTTTATTGGTGTTGGTAGACGAAATCGTCATTTAAGGTAATCAAACATCCAAAACATAAATTCAAAGAATTATTATCAACTTCATATCGGTTTAACGGAAACTTCGTTAAAAGATTATATAATTATTATAATAGACGATTTGAATCATCGAAAAATTTATTTGTGTATATTTAAACAATTTTTTATTGATGTCTTTTTAATTAACATTTTTTTATTTACATTTATAAAGTTTTTAATGCTCTCATGTTGTGAGTTAATTTTTTTAGGTTTAAAAGTGAAAGAAACAGTAAAATTGATTAATATTAAAATTTGTTTAATAATTATTTTGTAAATTAAGAATTTTTATTTATAAAACGAACATGTGTTAGTTACTGATCACTACAATTTGTAAATATTTTTTGGAAAATGTTTTCATAGAAAATATTTTATAATTTTTTAAAAATATTTTTATTTGTTTATTTTTCGAAATATTCTTTTGATATTCTTTTTCTAGAAAAATATTTATTCTATTTTAAAATATACTTAACTGCGTGCATTATTTATATTCTTTTTAATCTTTACACGTCCACCAAATTTTAAATGTAGTTTAATATTTATGAGGACATAAATTATGTTACCCTCTACAAATGTTAATATTATATACATTATTTATGTATAATATTCGTAAAATAAAAATAATTTTTTTTACAATTTATTTATTTAATTAAATTATATAATATTGTTAATGTAAAATATTTACACAAAAAATAAAATATTTTTATGTACAAAAATTAATTTAAAAAAATTGTTGGAAAAAATGGATTTTTTTTATTTATTGCATCGTTGTTTAAAAGTTATTGTAAGTTGCTTTTTGTTACGAAAATTTTGAAACTTTGTGGCATAATATTATCAGGAAAATTTCATGAAATAGTTGTATTTGGGTTGTTGTGATTGTTCAAGCTAAATAGTCGGTGACTGGAAATAAATTATATGTTCAAAGAAATAATTATGAGGTTTGAAGTTGGTTATATGCTATATTTGATTATGAATGACTAAAAAGGATTCTATTCTGTGAATTTTGATAGATATATGTTTTAATATATGTTGTTCGTTGTATTTGGAGGTATCAAATACCGAAAATAATTTGGTATCTAGTTAATTTTTTAATTATTATGTAACACGCGAAAAGTTTATTTTCAAAACAATGTTTAATTGATAATATTTAAACAAAATATTTATCAAAAAAGTAAATATTAAATATTTCAAATAATTAAAATATCTAATATC
>MQRK01244037.1:16625-37651 GCA_001938485.1 Girardia tigrina
ATATATATATATATATATAGTATATATTTTCTTAGGTGCATGAAAAATGAAGAACTTTTCAATTAAACTCTTGAAAGTTATTTTATTATTTATTTTTTAAATGCCAAAAATCAATTTGACAATGATAAATTGGAATGGGGAAGCCTGTAAAACAATATTTTCTATTTATTAATAAATTATAGTTATATTTGTTCATTTCATTATTATTTTATTACTATAGATCCTTAAGAGTCTACACTTAATTTACTAATTAATTTATTATTTTTGAGATTCTTCTTTGACTGATAAATATAATGTTATAATATTATTATTTTACAATAACAAGTAATTTAAATTACGGACTTGAATTTTATTATATAATTTATGTAGAAAATCCCGATTATAATGTATCCTCAGTCACCTCTGCAAGTCATTGCTATCTTAAAATACCTTCCTTCATGGCGAAGCTACCCTCTAATCAAGTCAATGGAACAATGAAATGTACTTCGTGTAATGTGTAAGTTTGTTTTTGGAATATTCCATGGACTTATTCATAATTATTTTTACAATCATTGAACTTATTTTCATAATTATATAAATAATAAAATTATATTATATGCTGTCACAACATCCAACTACAATCGGAATATTTGGGCTCGCCACTTTGATATTCCAACAAAACTTTTAATTCACTTTATAAAATCTTATATTATTGTTGATATAAATATATATTAAAATATCTTATTAATTATGAATGCGGTGTATGTGTTGCGGTCAGTGTGGATGTTTGCCTTTAAATTTGGAGTTTTTGTTTGATTGTCTTTGTTCGGAGTTGATTTTGAAACGTATTACAGGGTTTACAATTTAATTTAAATATTTACTATGTTATCTTAAATACGACCAAACTTCACGTAAATACTTTTAAACTTAATTTAAATACTTTCAAGCTTAATTTAAATACTTTCAAACTTTCTTTAAATCATTAAGATATTGGATTTTTTATTTAGATTTTATAATGCAAGAATAATGATAAGAAGGATTACAAACTGTGAACGAACACTTATAATAAGAAAATACGAGAATAATATTAGCATTAAGCAAATATCGGAAGAGCTGGAAATAAATCGAAATAATGTAACTTCTATCATCCGATTATACCAAAGACTGGTATTTGAAAGTGGTATTGAAACAAAAAGCATTCGTCCACCTCGAAAGAAATTATTGAATTCCGAAATGAGGACTTCCATCAGAGAAGAGGTTGATCGTGATGTATCTTTAACATTACAGGCTATAAAAGTAAAAGTACATACCCATTTTAATATATCTTGTTCGACTACAACGATCGAAAATGCACTTAAAGACCTCCACTACACACTTAAAAGAGTTGTGTTAGTGCCCGAAAGGCGAAAAATCGAAGGCAACATAAACACACGGGAGGCGTATTGTGAAAGGTATCTGAGAATGGATGATTCCAATATCGTTTTTATCGACGAATTCGGCGTGGGCTGCTCAACAAGGCAAAAGTTTGGCAGAAGCATAATTGGAACAACGGCTCGAAAGCAAGTTCGTGCTATTCGGTCTAAGAATATTTCGGTGTGTGCTGCCATCTGTAAGAGGATGATTTTATTACATGATACCAGAGAATCTGCATATAGCCGTGAAAGTTTCATAATTTTTTTATCCAATCTTTTGAACAAAATCCGGATGGAACAAATGGTTCATGTTACTATAATAATGGACAATTGCAGCATCCACAAAGGAGAAGCTATCCGCGAACTGATTCAAAGCCAAGGACACGTGATGTTTTTCATACCACCGTATAGTCCACAACTCAATCCCATTGAAGAAACATTTTCTAAATGGAAATCCTTGATAAAAGATTCAAATGCGAATACTCGTGGAGATCTAATCAATGCAATTAGTAGTGGAATGTCGAGGATAACGAAAGAGGACTGTATTGGCTTTTTCAATCACGTCCGCGATTTTGCTGTAAAATGACTAAGAAGAGAAGAGTTTTAAATAAATGATTAAATGTATTGTTTTGATCCTTTTGACTTCAGTAATCGTTATTTTATGCATATTTAAAATAAGTTTGAAAGTATTTAAATTAAGTTTAAAAGTATTTACGTGAAGTTTGGTCGTATTTAAGATAACATAGTAAATATTTCAATTAAGTTGTTAACCCTGTATATATATATTGTATTTTAAAATTATTATATATATATATATATGTATATATATTAGTTGCTTTTATTTTTGTTGATTGTCTATTCTTTGCGTGCTTTGTTTTTGTAAACTCGTATGTGAGTGAGATGCGTGTTCTTTCAAGCATGTGGTTGCGCCTACTTTGCCATTCATGTGTATTCCCTTTTCATTAATCAATTGTGTTTGAAGTGAATTGGGCTTTCTTTTACTGCTTATTATTATTTTTATTTATTTTATGTCATGTTTTTAGTATAAATAGTGAGGACAGAGTTTATGTTCAGGCAGCCATATTAACGCAATTATAAAATCTATTTACTATATAAATTAATTTTACAAAATATTTTTATATTTTAAAATATTTTTTAAATAATTTTTAAATATTTTAGTAAGGAAGAGTGATTTAAATTTGTACGAATAATAAGAAATTAGATATAGAATTTAAATTTATCAATCAAGAACGATTTCTAACTACGAAAGTTTTATGTAGAATTGTTCTAGATGCAAATTTATTTGTGATATCAATAAAAGTATTGGAGATCATATTAGCGATCTTAATAATTGTTTGATTTAAAGGGGGGAGGGAGATGATCAGACCGCCAACAACAGTTCTGGTTTTGAAATTCCTATTCTCCTTTGGTCCAATATTGCTATCAATGAAGATCAAGTTCCCGTGTATTTGTTCCTAACATACATAGTATATCAAAGAATGACATATCGATGATCCTGTACAAAAAAATCTCTCTACTTGCTATCGAATTACAAGTTCTCAGTAATTTTAATTTTAATTTCTCATTCCAATTTTAAACAATGTCTGAAACTGCAGTATATTGACACTTTCAATATTGACTATCGAATAAGTGCTTTCATATTAGAACTTCAGTATTCAAAAGAACTCGAGTCGTTGAGAAACGACGGTCGCAAATCATCAATGGATTCCCCAGATTATGTAAAGTTTATATCTCCAACCGGTGCAAGTGGATACATCAGTAACTGTGTCGATACCGACAACACGACCCTTCATTCCAAGGAAATTTCTTTTATTCTTTTCAGTGTTTGGAAGGTATTCTTGACGCTTTAATGTTCCTGAGTTGCCAAAAAAACCTTTTCAATGATTCAATAATATAAAATTGATTTTCGTATTGTCATTGTTAATATTCCTATTTTTTGAGAAACTGTATGAATTGAGCAAGATGAATATTTGTAGATGAATTTTTATATTGATTGTGTTGAATAAATAATGAAGAGGTCAGATTCGTAGATAGAACACTGGTACTTTGTTAAAAAAATTTAAATTAAATTAAATAAATAAATAAATAAATAAATTAATAATAAAAAAGACAAAATAATAATTTAAATAACAATTTGAATATCAAGTTCAAATTGAATCGAGTTCACGTCATGGGGCGTGAAGTCATTTGACCTAATTATTGACCGCTTATAATTGGTCAATACTCGATTCAATTGACCTAGTGTGTGTGTGCTCGTTGAAAGTTGTGAGGTAGTTGGTGTGTTGTCAGAATTTTCTTTGTCAAGTTTGCGTCAGTTTGAAAGATGAATCTCTATTTGAAACAGTGTCGATCGATATCGGGTGGATTCTTGACCGGTTGAGTGAGGTGATTGATAAAATGTGGAATCAGCTGCCCCCAGACAACTCTAAAGACAAGAAAAGTTGGTCGAGACAGTGCCCTCTCAATCTCATCAGCTAATGATCATACAATGCATAGATACCGTGAAATTCTAATCGATTATCACGCGAATATCGGCGTACGCGAGATAACATTATCGTTCTTAGAGAGCGCGAGAAGTTATTAAAAACGGTGAGAATTGAAGATATCGGTCGCAAATCGCTATCGTTCGGAAAACAGAAACATTTGTACGAAAGACTCGGTGAATCGTTCGACTTAAATCCGGAAGATATTGTTGAAAAATTATGTTCGATCAATATTGACGGATTATTTTAAATGGAGGACGGGGCTGGAACGGCGAGCCGCAGAGATCTGGCGATCGAGATGAGCAAGTCAGGGAGCGAGGATGATAGTAGTGAGCTTCGATCCCTTTGCCCCATGTGTCCCGCAGTTCACCCCCTCCCAGCGCCGAAGCCACGAGTCCACTGCGCCTATTCTGTTGCCAACAATAATGTTAATTCTACAAAGTCCGACTCAATCATCATTTTAAAATCTTTTCTCAATAATGTCAACGAATTGACGAATTTTCAAATTATGATGTAAATACAAGTTATAATTCATCAAAAAACATTAAAATAAATATTAATAGAAGTGCATTTTCTAATAGTTAAGTTACGAAAGTTAAATTACGAAAGGAATAATGGAAATATTTGTCTACAGACCAAATAATATAAACAGTAGTCAAACCATTTATAGAGAATGCAAACGCAGAGATCATCTACTTTACAGACCACATTTAGACAAACGGAACGAAGATTAAACTATAAATCTCAGGCCGCTTAGGAACAAAATCCTCTTCACAGATTGTCGTCCAAATATATCGATTCACCATCTCTATAGTTGTTTCAGAATCAGAATTAAGAATTGTTGTCTCCAATAAAGATTTTTACGCTCTCTATAGAAATAACACGTTCTTGTTTGTCTTTTCTTGCATAAATGAATCAATTGTCCTCGTTTTTTGTATTCCAGCTTTACTCACTATTGAATCGGTCAGTGTAATTTTCCATGATTGAAATGGGAAATCACACTTATGTTACGAATATTCTGTTTCTTTCCCCTCATTCAACAGATTTTTTAATTGTAGAATTCATCATCATTTCTCAATTTTTGTTTTAATAAAACCTCATGTAAAAAACTCTTATGTGTTACGATCTTAGACGACTAGAGCGCACTGTAGTGGGAAGAACCTTTCACTACTAACATACATATACATCATATTTAATGTATGTCAACTAGAATTTTTAATTCCAAGCCGGGACAAGTTGGTTACCATGAATCATAAATCAACATCAGGTGTTTCATATATATGCAAACAAACGTTTTTGACAAATACACTAAGATTCAGACACATTCACAAAGCGTATTTAATCGTCATTCCCATTTTGTATTGACTTTTGTCATGACTAGTGCAATTTTTTGACTTTAAAAATGTAAAAAAATGACCATATTTTTTTGACTTTATAGATCCTTTTTTGACTGTATTTTGACTTGTTACCAATATTTTTAACCTTATTTTGACCTAAACATTACAACTCTAAAATGGAAAAAGAATAAAACAATTATAAAATTTATTTATTATACTTTTTTTTGTGAATAGTAATGACCTGCTGAACACCAAGACCCCAACCTTGTAACAACTGGCTCAGGTGGACTTCCAATATTAGAGAATAATTCCTTTCTACCTTTTTTTTATAGTAAATGCTTTAATGCTTGATATGAGATTGTCAACATCTTTATAATATGATTTGATCATAAGTGCACAATTGTGGAGTAAATGAGCTAAACAACTAATATGGAAGGTATTTGGGTACAGAATTTTGATAGTTTCACCTGCTTTGGTCATGTATCGAGCTGTATCCCATATTAGTAGCAGTAAATTATTTCTTGATATATCCATCTTGCGAAGATTGTCATCAGTGATTTGAACGATAATATTGGCATTTAGATTAGAATCTATAGGCCTGCAATCAATAAAAAAGCACAAAGATGGAGTAGAAATATCTCCGATCAGTGAATTGACATATTTATATGGCTGTTAATATCAGATTCATCTATAACCAAGAAAACCTTTTTGTTAAGAATTTTTTCTTTATATCTTTCAGTATATTCTGACATATAAGTTCAACCGCTGATTTACACTTGGAAATTGAAGGCAATGGCTATATAAAGTATAAAGCTATATAATGCTTTGCTGATGAATTTTGTAAAGTGGTATATCAGCTTGCATAAACGCTCTAGTAACTTGATAAGACGATGAACCCTATGTCGGTGCTTCATATAATGACAATGTTGATTGATTTTGAGGTTTTAGCAATTTGGCATGCTTTAGATTGTTTCTTTGGGAAGCAACAAAAAATTTTTTTCGCAATTCACAATACAGTGGCGTAACTAACAGTTAAGCTGATCCATAAAATTTGTAAATTCGTCTGGATATCTGCTAACTATTTCTTTGATTTTGCTAATGTAGCTAGATTTCGTTTTAGGTATCTTAAAAACTGCATGAAAAATAGAAGTTTAAGTATAAAAAACAGAATTACTTTTTTTGGCAATTTGGAATAAATTTTAAATTATTCCAATTAAAACAAATTTTTATTTTACCTTAAATTAAAGATTTTTTTATTTTAAAATATATTTTTCTATGTTAAATTATAATTGTTAGACCCGTTTTTTGTAACTTTGATTTTTGACTTTATGGCAAAAAATACCGTAATTATCATTTATTAGATTAAACCAATTTGATACATAAAAATTTTTTTGACTTTATTTACCTAATAAAATGTCAAATAAGGATTATAAATTCATTTAAATTGCATTTTTTAAGCTTTATATTATTAAGATATTAATTTTAAGAGATATTATTTAAGCTTTTCAGATTAATCTATTTTTAATTTTTAATTTTGACTTAATGGCAAAAAAAATTTTTTATGCCATGACTCATGACATACGACATAATTCATTAAGGGATTAAGTGATCGATTTCAGTAAATTCAGGAGGGGTATTCATCGCTAATCGTAACCGGGCATATATGATGCTAACGGGATTTAATTAATGGATTAAAAATCTATATTTACCTGGTTTAGAGTTGTGGCGGTCATTATGCCCGCTGGCAAGTTAACATATAATGGAATAATTTTTCCACGGTGACCGTTCTTTCTATGTATTTTATGTACTTACATGTCCATTTTAGTCCTACAAATTGTATAAATAGTATGGGGCTTAAAAATATATTATACTTTGCAAGTATATTTTGCAAGTAAATATTTTGCAATATATTTATAATTTTGACTTGGCGCTCAACCTGTTAAAAACCACATAAAAAACGTATCACCAAAATCAGGCTACGGTTAAATAACTTCTTTCCCTCAATTTTTCAAACAAATTATTCGAATTAATGTTTACCATTGACATTTATATTATATTATGCGTGACTTAAAACATTCAATAATGTTCTTATTGTAATTAATGTGTAACAAAATTTACTATTATTTCATTAAATTGGTATATGTGATTTTTATTATAAAAAAGGAAAGACAAAACAGATTCACGAGTACAGATAATTGGGTAGTGGTAGCAATGATTTTGGATCTATTGAAGTTTGTATGTCAAATTTAACGATAACCGATTTTAAAATACTGTGCAGTAATTTTAAAAAAATATTAGGAGAGGGTCTTTTCTGAGACATTATGGTTTAAATCACTTATTCCTCTCTTTTGCCTTGTTGAAAGTATTCAAGCAGCTATTATATTAATTGATCACGTATCACCATTTATATATATAAGGTAGTTTCATCAAAACATTACCTGAAGATGGTGAAAACTCCACCAAAATATATCGTGGAAAATGATAATTTTAAATTAATATTTTTTTTCTGAACTTAATGGCGTCTTTGATTATTTGAAAGATTTGCCATTGTTCTTTCAGTACCTTATGAATACTATATGAAATACCTTATGCTTAGTTAAATACTCCCTCTGCTCGTTCACCTACCTTGCATTATCAACTCATATCAGTATCCATACGTTATAACTCTAAGAATAAAGAAGAATGATTATTAATAATATTATTGTCTTACCTTATAACTTGGACAATTATAAATCTTTTTGACTTTCGAAATTATTTCGAAATTTCATTGTGGATTCTTCCTTGCGTATTGTTCTCAAATTTGTTAACGATATTTGAGTCGACCTTATGATGGTTAACACTCAATTATTAAACCTTCAAATTCGCATATATGAATTATACAATATAAATAAACTTCGTTATTTAGGTTATGGTTCGTCCGAACGATCTCCAACACAAACTTGATGCTTGTTATATCCCTAAAACCAATTCCGAATTGTTCCTGCAATTGTTCCGCCAATTTTGGAAAAAGAATAAAGTTAACCAATATCCTTTTATTACTTATTTTAAACTAAATTTCAACTTTAAACTTTATTTTTTTGTATTTTTTATAAGTGGAAATTTTTGTTTGTATATAATCATTAATTACTTTTTAAATTATTATTTTATTACTTCTACTTTTGAAAATTATCCCTTGGGCCGTGGGTGCAGCCAATTATGCACAAGTCTTCGCCATATCTTTCAATTTGTAACATCTCTTCTCAGACATTCCATGTTCAATCCAATCCATTCTTTTCAGTTATATGTCCACAGTCTCTTTGGTCTTCTTCTTGGTCTTCCTTCTTCCACTCTTTCTTCAATAATAACCATTGCTAGTGCTTGTTTTCTTATCTGATGTCCATAGAAATTCAGCTTTCTCCTCATGATGGTCTATTCTGTTGATTCCGGTCTTTTACCTAGAATTTCTGCTACTACCCTAAAGAAAGAGTGGTTGGTCTTCTTTTCTTTCAACGTGATCTTCAGTTTTCTCCTGTAGCACTTCATTTCAAGCGCTTTAAGTCTATCCATGCTCTTCTAATTTCTTGGCCAAATCTCGCATCCATAAAGAAGTGTTGTGATCTTTATTCTTCTCTTGAGATTAATTTCTCTGAAGTTAAAAATTGTACAAAGCTTTATTATTGCGCTTGTTGCAATACCAATCCGGCTTCTGATTTCTTCTTCAAAACCACATTCATTGTGATATTAGAGCCTAAGTATTTTAAACTCTTAACTTTTTCTAGCTTCTCCTCTTCAATGTCCATATCCTGTTTACGGCTTTCCGAAACCATTATATTGCATTTTCTCTGTTGATTTCCATTTCAAATTTCTTTGACACCTTGTGCAATCTATTCGTAAGTTCCTGAATCTCTGCCTCATCTTTACCAATTAGCAAATATGTCATCAGCAAATCGCAAGTTCGTTATTCTTGTTCTTTCGTAGCTTATTCCAATTAAATTATAATTTAATAAATCTTATAATATTAAATAAGAATATTTCCAAATTTATTTGGAATCGAAAGAAAAGTTTCCTTAACTCATAAATTCAGGGAATCAGAATAATTCAATCGCTAACCCTTTCACTGTCAACCCAAGCTTTTATTCATATTTCGTTCCTTTTAACAAGACGGTATTCCCTCTTTAATAATTACTAAATCTTAATCATTACAATTTACAGGAGAACTCGACAATTTGTTCGAGTAGAGCGACGTCCCTTCTCAGTTCGATAGTTCTGATTTTGACGACTTTCCTCTTTCAAATTATTCATTTAACAAATCAAAAAGAATAACAATCATTTATTTATCTGAACAACTATTTTGAATTTATTTAAATTTTAACAAATATTTTAATAAAACAGATTGTTGATGTTAGTTTTATTTATTTGTTTTTTAATTAATGAATTTTCACTTTGTATAATTCTTGTTTTAAAGTAACTTCTAAATTATACAAAAGCAAAACTACAAATTTTGTGAGATTATTAATTATGTGATATTTGAAATAATAATTTACAGTATAATTTAATTTATTCGTCTCCAAAAAGTCTTGAATCGTCTCTCAAGCAACACTGAGCATTGATCCTCATTTCTTGAATCTGTAAATAATCATATGTATAAAAAGGCTTTTATATGACCACGTTTTTATCGTTTACCGAATACTTTATTATTTTCTTTTTTATCCTTATTTTTTTTCCTTTTTAACTTACTCTCTCTCTTTCAATTTTTATTTTCACTTTTTTAAATTTTTTTATTTTACTAAAGTCCCCATAATCAGTAAAATTTTACAAAATTACTTTTTTTACTTAATAAATATTTTGAAAAATACTAAATATAAACAAACCTTAAAATTATAATTAAATAATATAAAATTTATTAAAAAGAATTATCTACTAACAAATAAAAAGTAGTTTCGTTGGTTTTTAAAAAACCCTTTGTATACAAAAAAAACAATATTACTCGAAACTGATCCAGAAACTCGGCTTAGCTGTCTCGATGTACTTAAATAAAATATTGTTATGTAGATCTGAGCTGCGTTCACAATTCTTGGGGAAAGAATGAGATACAAACAAGAAATTGATGGGAAATGTTGTCCGTTAAATAAAATGTTCTCGTTAATAATATAATCAAAAGAAAACTCATGTTCTGATTTGTACAACCCATCAAAGAATCATTCGATAAGATCATACAATAAAGATTTTTATATTTGTTACATTTTGCAAAAACATTTTACATTACAAAATCAAAACCCTGCTTTAACGAAAATTTACAATGTTTTTTCACCCGTTTTCTTTTTTATTTTATACGCAAATAAATAAAATTCATTAAACTTATTTTGTTCAAATATTTTAAACGTATATTTAAATATCAAACCTACAATTTTGTGAAATTAAATTCAGTTTTTAATGCTCGATTGACCAACAATTCTAAGTGAATTTGTTTAAATAATTTTAACTTTGTGCATTGATTGGTAAATTTATGGGCTGTTGTAGGCTTTCATTTTAAGCTCTATTTTAATTCTGTAAACCTAATTATGAAAAAAACATACAAATAATATGTTTTAATTTTTTCACATACATTTTGTTCATTTGTGAAATATTGTCGGGTGGTGTGTCTTTTGAGTTTTCTCAACTGGAATGATTTAAATTAAAGCACTGAGTATTCTCGATTTTCGAGCTCTCCTCTATTTACTTCGTGTTGTCGGACTCATTTTCGATTAAATTTAAATATTCTGAATGGGAATTAAAGGTGTTTTCCGTCAAACTAATACTTTGTCTCGTCTTCAGTCGAGCGATCAAGGAATTATTGCAGCTTTAAAGATGCACTATAGAAGCGCCCTGGTGAAGTCAATTCTTTTTAATATCTAATTGAAGAAATAATGAAAAAATCAAGTATCGCTTATATGAACACGGAATATCTGAAACATTTTTTGGGTAGATTTAAAAGCCACTTTGGCGAAATCTGCCTTAAGTCGACGACGTAAAGTCACACTGGATAGTTTTTGTGTCTTTATTAACGAAATGTTTTTCAAAAAAGTATATGGATATTTATTCTTTAAATTCTAAAAATGAATAGTAAATAAAATTGAGGATGGATCGGCTATTACAGTGAAACTGCGCTTTAACGAAACCCCGTTTTAACGAATATTTTCTCGATTCCTTTGTTTTTCGCTAAACCGGGGTTTGACTGTATAACATTTAAAATTAATTGTAATATAAATGTTTGAAATTTAATTTCATTGGAATATAAAGGAAAAAGTTATGGTTAAATAAGATTATGAAATGTAAATTGTAAATTGTGAATTATAAATTGTGAATTATAAATTGTGCAGTATGAATTCTGTATGAATTAATAAGAAACAGAACGAAATTAAGAATCGAATATAAGCAGTGATTTAAAATTGTAAATTGTGAATTAATTTAGAAATAAAAAATTAACCGAATGAGATTAAAATTTTTATTTAAAAATAATGATTTGAAATCATCAAAAATTATAATACATAAATATTGAAATTATATTTTGTTTAAATCTGGTTCGCATAATAATTAAGAAAATTGTTCCTGAAAATTATTTTAAAAAATTTCAATTTTTATATTAATAAATTGTTTTGTTATCTTATAAATTCTAATTTTGATATCGAACCTAATAATTATTATTATTATAATAATTATTATTATTGGGATTATAAATCCAATATTATTTCCAAAAAGTTTTCTAAAAGTTATTTAAATTGACATTGTAAACACAAAATTGTTATTTTATATTTCTGCATTACAATTTGACTATATATAAATTTATTACTATTTAAGAACTGCTAGGCGTTGTCTTAACCGATGTCTTCCATATGCCGTCATTTGTACAACATTAAATCGACTTTTAGAGTAGATTAATGAAATAAATAAGAAAAAAAATCTCAATAAAACATATTTAATTTAACAAAAATATTAACAAAAACTAGAAAAAGACCAGTTATATGTGACTGTGAGCTGAATTTTCGTTTTAGAAAGTTTCTTTTTAATTTTTAAATTGTAATTATTATAATTTATTATTTATTGTTTAGAATTCGGTTTAACAGTTGGTCAATTAATTCGGCTCCCGGTGTCTTTCGGCGATGTTGCTGCACAGACAAAGCCGTCTCGATGCGGACTATGCAGATTGACCACCTTCTTACGTTGATTCGCTTCTCGTCCCCCGCAATTTCACGTATTGATCATAGCGTGATCGACCAACAAACAAACTAACTAACATTTTGAAAAATATATTATATGTAAATAAAGCATTCTCACAAAGGCGTTCGGATAATTAATCTTTCGAGTCTAGTTATGTATTTTTAAAAACAAATTGTACTTGTTTTATTTTTGATAGTGGTTTACGTTAAGATAAGTTTTGGCATTACTTTAGAACTACGAATATTACTAATAAATCATTAAATGATTACAGGTTTTAATTGAATCATAAAATGTAAGAAACATTTATGTCAATATAAATCAAAGTTTATTTACATTAATAAACATTAACAACGACATATTTATTTGGAAAGTGTAAAACTACTCATTTCCGTTTTCATAAAGCGTTCTTAAATCCTTTATTCAAACGCAAACAATGACAATCAATAAAATCTATCCAACTTTAATGTACTTAAAAAGTCCATCTGAAAATTTGAAATATATTTATTTTAATGAATAATAGATTATCATTATTAAGTCATGAATTATGAAATTTGTGGAACTAAAGTCAAACTTTATTGATAATTTACCAATACAAATATTTATGTTATTCATCAAAGTATGTGCTCATATTATCGACAAACTTTTGTCATCTGAGCGGCGCCTAGTTGAGGCCATTCGATAAAAAATTGTTGGGCGAGAATCTTAAAATTCCTGAAGGTCATTTAAACGGGGTCTTCAGAATTTTTATTCTATCAAATTTTTTCTATCTAATTTTTTCCTATCAAACAGTTTTTCAAATTGAGAAAGCAATATTAGTAAGTTTGAGTCACTTCTGGTGAGTATGGAAGATAATGCATAAGTTTCAACTGCCATTTCTCTATTTTTTCTCTGGTTTAAGTGAAATATGTGGTTTTGTATTGTAATGGAGTAAGAAGAAAGTCGACTTATTTATCAAACGCCACTGTTTTTCTTTAAGTTTCCTTTTATTTTAAAATTGGTTGCAGAAGACATTTGATTTGATCGACGAACCAGGTTTCATAAAGTCATAATGGAATACACCTACGGTAGACAATCAAACACTCACCATCAGCTTTTTTGATGAATGTTGTGTTTTGAACTGTGTTTTTGTCCTGAACTTTTTCAATTATAATTTACTTTTCATCACAAGTAACGATTCGATTCAAATAGTGATTCGATTAAAAACAAGAAAGCATCATCAAGCAAGTATAAAAGGGCTTTTCTGCTTTTCATTTAACTCATGAGGAGTCGAATTATCTAACTTTTTCACTTTACAAATTTGAGCCATATAATTCGATATTGTTTACGTTGTAACAGCAAACGATGGAAATAAATCATGAGCACTTTGTGATAGATCCGACTCCACAGTTATCTTTAAATTATCATTGTTTAAATGCGTTTCTAGATGACCTTGAGACTCATTATTCAGCTTAAAATTACTTAAACGAATTTGAGACTGTCTAGTGCAGCGGCCGGCAACCTTTTTGCTGATCGGAGTCAAATTTTACTATTTGTTAAAAAAATTAAAAGTCAGGAGCATTAATTTTGTAATTATTAAAAAAATATAATTTAACCTAGAAGAAGTTTGTAGTGTAAATAAATTATTTTTTGAAAAAAAAGAATCGAATTTTATTATAAAAATAACATTTTGTATATAACATTTAATGTGATTTTTTCATTTAATGTGATCTTGAGTAGTATTGTTAGCTGAGTTCATAAAATTTTTCATAACAGAACTCATTTGGGATGCATTTTCTTGCAAATGTGCAATAGCTCGAGTTCTTTGATCTCCAAGTAGATATTTAGCTGCAAAAAGCCTTGTGTTTCCGTTGGAAATGCCTATCAATGTTTGACTTTTTAATGTTTTGAAATATTTCATAACATATAAGACACTTCAGTAATCCATTCGCCTTTGCGATGACTGTAAATATATGTATCCATTATTTACCGAATACTCTACCTTCCTTGTAGATTTTGCGGTTTTTTGGTTACTGCATTTAATGTCCTAGTAATGAAAGTGTTTCTTAAATTATTTTCTAATTAAGAAATTACAAATTTCTGCAATTCAATTAAACTTACGTTACAAATTTTCTAAATTAAACTATGTGCTTCAGTATTTATTAATGAAGAATTATTTGAAAGAAGTTAAATAATTGTTTTATTTTTCTGTATGATTTGAATTCAATTGAGTTAAAAAGAACAATTTTAACTATTTTAAACAACCTCTTTTTCTACAATGAATTTAAATTCTAGTTTGGTTTTTTGCTAAGACGAAAACTATTTAAAAAACACTAAACAAAACTTATTTGGAATTAATGTACAGTCAGGTGCAAAGGTTTGTGATCGCCTGTTGTTAAATTATCTTTTGCACCCAACTGCAATTATATTGTCAAAAGCACACAAAAATACAAACATTTTATTAGAATATTATAATAAGACAGAAGTTTATCAAAACGTGTCATAACTGGCACATAAACCACGAAAAACCAGTGTATATTTAGTATTTTGTGTATTGATATTTAATATTAATATTTCAACCAGTCTCTTTGACTGAATAACATTGGACGACCAGATCGAGATCTTAAACATAAAGAACCAGTCTCCCTTTTTCTCTGAACAGTCTGACACACAACTTCAAGAGAAACATTCAGAGTTCTAACTATTTGTCGATAAGAAACGCCGTGCTTCTGCAATGCCAAAACTGCTACATGCTGTTCTGTTGTTAGCTCCTTACCGTGGACAGGCATGATTCTAAAATAAATAATGAAAATTTATAACTTGAAAAGTAAAAAAAATAAAATATGCATTTAATTATTTATATGGTTTATGTATACTTAACAAGGAATACACAAACATGCAGTGCAACAACAAAAAGCAGTATAGCATTCATAAGCATTCACAAACTTTTGCACCTGACTGTATATATATTGTTGTTTCTTTTAAATTGATAATTTTTACTTGACCACTCGATAACATTTTATTACTGTTGGTTCATTTTTTTACTAAATCTTGAAAATTCTATGCTCATTACGCTATTATTTTTTTCATATATTGAACTATGCAAAAAAAAGATATTTTCTAAAGAATTTGGAAAATTAATAATATTTTCGTGTACAACAAATAATATTTTATGTTGAGCGTGTAAATTTACGTCCACTGTAAAATTTGACGTGGAGCCGTATATTTATACATCCGGAACCGTAGGTTGCCGACCGCGGGTCTAGTGCATAAAAGCATTGTATCTGAATACATTATTGATGTTTCGAATGGTTTATAATACTGAGGTTTTAAGTAGGAACTCCTACTTCATAATAGTTTGAATTCTTGCCTTTTCTATTTTTAAAATAATGATAATTTGTATTGATGCTTTTTATTTTCCTTTTCTTTTTTTTATGGATGCTAAAAAAAGTCTGAAAGAAGTCTTTGGCGTCGTCTTGAATTTCGAAGCATTTTACCAGGAGGAAGTTGTTCAGATACTTGCAAAAATGGTAGTCGGTGGATGAGAGGTCCGGTGAATAGGGAGGATGAGGCAGAGTTTTGTAGCCCAATTAGTTTAGCTTTTGTAGGGTCGGTTTGGATGTGTGGCCGGGTGTTGTCGTGGAGGACATACCTACAATCTCGAGCACATACACTAGAGGTCGTGATGCATTTTGTCAATTTGTGAGCAGTACTTCTCTGCGATGATCGTTTCAGCCGTATTTAGAAAGCTATGATGGATGAGACCAGCTGGAGATCACATAAAAGTAACCATAACCTTCTTTTGGTTTAGATTTCCTTTCTGAAAGTGGTAAGAAGCCTCATTGGGTCCAATCATTGCACCGAACGTTGCGGTAATCCGATCGAGAAACGGGTCGTTCTTGTTGCGCAGAAGAAGCGCGAAGACACCTCGAAATGACTATTTTTTTACTTTCGTTCAATTCGTGAGGTATCCATTTATCGAGCTTTTTCGATTTTCCAATTTACTTCAATTGCCGAGCTACGGTTTAGGGATCAACGTTAAGCTCTTCTACGAGTGTTCGAACAGTTGTAGGTAGATCGACTTCCACCAGCCCCTTCAATTCGTCGTTGTCAATCGTCGATAGGCGGCTTCCATGAGGCTCATCTTCCAGGTTGGTATTACCAGAGCGAAACTTTTGTTACCAGTGCTGCACTGTGCATTCGTTGACACTTCCCTTGCCACAAACTTCGTAGCTGTTTCAATACGCCATAGCTTGAATGCGTAGAAGTAAATGTTGCGAAAATCAAGTTTTGACATCTGCAATTAAACTTAAAATTATTAACGAAAGAAACATAATATTAAGTTTTACACAAATATGTCTGAAAGAGTATAAATCAAGCTTTCGAATGACTCATAACACCATACATGCTTTAGTCGTATAAGACTGCGGTAAATAGAAAAAAAATCAAATACCTGCATTCCTTTTGCAATAACCTAATATTTGAATCTATTGTAATCATGCCCACAGATTTCATACTTGACAAGATAATATATAAAACAACAGATTAATTATTGAAAATAAAAACAATAATAATATAAATAATGATACAATGATGATGATAATGATACTTTTGTAAAAAGGAAATTAATTCACTAAAACACAAAACGAAAATTATATTTTGAAAGTTCAAATTTAAAAGAAAATTAAGTTCCATTAAAAAGTAATTTATTTTTCATTTACAACATCAAAATAATATTTTCCCTAATTTAATTCAAAAATACATTTATATGTTGGAAAAAAAACAAAAAAATAGTTTAAAATGTAAAGTAATTATTTTTTAAAGAATTTCATTTTATATTTATAAATGATTATTTTGTTTTAATGAAAAATTTATGAGTAAATTGTAACAAAAAAATGATGATCTTCTAAAATTCTTTATTCTATTGCATTTTATTACTGTAAAATATTATTATAAATAAATATAAATATTATAAATAATTATTGTAAATATTTTGTCTTTTTTATTAATTTCAAAACAAATATAATTTCGAATTAAAAACTAAATATTTACAATAAAAAAATCAAAAGAAAAAAATTAATATTTTTCTTTATTTTTCCAAGAAATTATTTCCCGACAAATGTCTTTTTTTTCTGTGGAATTTATTAATTAAAATAATTATTAAAATTAAAAAAAATTCCGAAATTAAAATTGCAGATATTATTTTGATTGTTTTGGAAGAATATTTTGGTGGTTTACATTCACATTTCGGAAGAGACGGAAGACATTGTTCGCCGTTTGAATCGCTCTCTGTCAAGGGATTTCTTGGAAGGACATATGGGCCAAAGGACTTGAGTAATGAACAGATATTGGAATTTGGATGAAACAAATGAACTTTAATTCGATATTTTTTTCCATGTGTTTTATTATTATTTATTTCATATTTGAAGGATGTAATTTTTCTGCAATATCGAGTACTATGTAACAAGTTTGATCCGGTGCGATCATCAATTATTTGGATCTCAAGGAATTGAACCTTTATAAAATTGGGACAAATCACCGCCAAATGAATATATTTTTCACAATCGTAAATAATATTAATTAAATTCTTCTTAAAGACGCAACTTTTATTTGACGAAGACAATGCACTTAAATTATTGACAAAATAAAATAAATATAACGCGAAACATAAACGATTCATTAAATTTGACTTTAACAAATTACGAGATTTCAACAAAATATTTTTTGATAACTTAAACAAGACAGAATAAATATAAATAATATTTATATAATTAAAATATTTAAAAGTATTGGAAATATATTTAAATTAAAATAATAAAAATAAATAATTTGAATAATAATTAAAATAAAAATTTTATATTTAATTATTCTACTTTAATTTATTTATTCATATCAACCAAGAAGGATATTTAAGAATGATGAATTTTTCACTAAGAATTGTCCCAAAAATGATCCAATTTGTTATTTGAATAAATATTTTAAACTTATTAATTCTGATTTTTTAAATCTCTGTTGATAAACTCTTCGTTATATAACTTTGCTAACAATGAATTTTTGTCCACAATTTCAAATGTTTAAAAAATTTAATATCAATTTGCGTTTATTATCGAATTTATGTGTAGTTCGTCGATCTGGTGAATGTTGTTGCTGTCGTGATATGTGTGTTGATTGTCATTGTTGTTGCTATGTATGTTTAGTTTGTGGATGTGGTGAACGTTGTTATTGTTCTGTGTGTGTGGGGTCGCAGCGGCTGTCTCCACCTACCTCATTTGCTGCGATTGTGAGGGGTGGATTCAGTTTTTTTGCTGATAGTGTACACACCCAGGAGCGCACTCCTTGGTATGCGAAATACATACATCGTACATTTGGGGTTCGGATCCGTCGAACGGGAACGTGCTCCAGGGTTGGCATTTCTTAGCTCCTTTACCGAATCGATGGTGAAAGTAGCACAGGACGATAGTGGCCTTCATGAATGAACTGAATAGTGGGGTTGGCGTCCCTCCAGGACATCGGGCGACTAGCATCCGTGCAGTATGATTCCGCGATCCCAGCGTAACTGCATTGTTTAGTGGCTCGGTTTCGACTGGTGAGTAATCACGGTTGCGACTGATAGCGATAAGACTAACTTATGAATGTTAGACCCGTTTTTTTGTAACTTTGATTTTTGACTTTATGGTAAAAAAATACCGTAATTATCATTTATTAGATTAAACAAATTTGACTTATAAAATTTTTGTTGACTTTATTGACCTAATAAAATGTCAAATAAGGATTATAAATTCATTTAAATTGCATTTTAAGCTTTTCAGATTAATCTATTTTCAATTTTTAATTTTGACTTAATGGCAAAAAATATTTTTTATATCATGACTCATGACATACGACATAATTCATTAAGGGATTAAGTGATCGATTTCAGTAAATCCAGGACGGGTATTCATCGCTAATCGTAACCGGGCGTATATGATGCTAACGGGATTTAATTAATGGATTAAAGCATCTATATTTAACAGGTTTAGAGTCGTGGCGGTAATTATGCCCGCTGGCAAGTTAACATATAATGGAGTAATTTTTCCACGGTGACCGTTCTTTCTATGTATTTTATGTACTTACATGGCCATTTTAGTCCTACAAATTGTATAAATAGCATGGGGCTTAAAATATATTATACTTTGCAAGGATATTTTGCAAGTAAATATTTTATAATATATTTATAATTTTGACTTGGCGCTCAACCTGTTAAAAACCACATAAAAAACGTATCGCCAAAATCAGACTACGGTCAAATAACTTCTTTCCCTCAATTTTTCAAACAAATTATTCGAATTAATGTTTACCATTGACATTTATATTATATTATACCTTGACTTAAAAAATTCATTAATGTTCTTATTGTAATTAATGTGTAACAAAATTTAATATTATTTCATTAAATTGTTATATGTAATTTTTATATAAAAAGGAAAGACAAAACAGATTCACGATTACAGTTAATTGGGTAGTGGTAGCAATGATTTTGGATCTATTGAAGTTTGTATGTCAAATTTAACGATAACCGATTTTAAAATACTTTGCAGTAATTTTAAAAAATTATTATGAGAGGGTCTTTTCTGATACATTATGGTTTAAATCACTCAATCCTCTCTTTCGCCTTGTTGAAAGTATTCAAGCAGCTATTATATTAATTGATCACGTATCACCATTTATATATAAGGTAGTTTCATCAAAACATTACCTGAAGATGGTGAAAACTCCACCAAAATATATCGTGAAAAAATAGTAGTATTTAAAATTTAATTTAATTTTTTTAAAATTTAAGTGTCGCTGTAAACATCCATCCGTTTTATACCTTTTATGACAATTTTCCATGGAGCATAGGAAAGGTTTGTCGCTTTCATCACGTCCCTGATTCGTTGTGACCGTATGTACGTTCTTTATGTGCCTTTTCAATGCCTTTTGCTCTGCGAAATCTTTAAAGCAAGAAGGGAAAGTACAATGTACTCTCTTTTCCCGAGCCTGAAGCATTTTCGGATACTCTCTTTTTTGCTCGATCACCTCCTCCAGTCCTTTGGACACAGCGCCCTTGATCAGGTGCTTGAGTCCCTCATTAGTGTCGTTTTGATTCCTTTCCTGCAAGCATCTCTCTAACTCGGCAAAGTCTTCAGGGTCTTGGAACACCCAGGCCATATCATGAGCGATACGTTCTGCCATCATTTGCTTTTTACGGCCACTGATTTTTCGTTCGGATGATGCTAATCTAGATCCTAGAACCCTTTTTCACCACATCCACACCCCGTCGTCTATTGTACTCAAAGAACACAATGCGTCCTTTTGCTAGAACAGCGTGAGGCTCAGTAAATCCGATTTCAAAAGAGAAATCTATTTTGGATTCGATGAAAGATCTCATTGAGTTAAGAGTAGGTTGCGGTGACCCATCACTTGCGTTCCTCAAAGCAGATGAGATAATCGAAAAATTAGTAGAGAAAAAGTTGGGTAAGAAAGAACTATCAAACTTGGTCTAAGCTAATATGATTGATGATGATAACGTCGATCAAGAGATAGCGATTCGAGGTGTAACAAAGGCAGAAGAAATCGAAAACATACAAATGAGGATGTATGAATACGGGAAAAAGAAAAGAAAT
>MQRK01244046.1:244-28939 GCA_001938485.1 Girardia tigrina
AGTTACGCCCTGAAGAAAAAACAAAGAAATCAATTAACAAGTACAAATAAATTAATTAAAAACTCACCTGATCCAGGCCTCAAACCAAAAAATCGCGTGATGGCCTCATATGACCACACACCGGCACTGAGGTCGCAGCCGGCACACGAACACCAAAACCTATAGTAAAAACGAAAAAATCAAAAATTTTGCAAAATTTAAAACGACCTACATTTATTCCAGCCAATGCGAAATCCGGAAAGCATCACGCCACCACGACCATTGGTGGGATCTGAGATCGGCATGTCACTCTAAAAGTATAAAAAGGATGATCAAAAAACAAACAAGAGAGACTAAAAAGCGAGACAAAAAGTACAATTTACGAAAGACACCAGTTACCGCAATTTACACAAAAGAAAAACAAACAAAATTATCACTTCGCAATTTGGAAATCTAGTCGAATAGTTTCAAGAAAACAAATACCAGAATAAATTCAAAACTAACCACCAGTGACTGTTACGACAAAGGATTGACAGAGTTTGAGACGATCAAGAAGAACCCGAGACGACTTTAAACGAATCGTGACCACTGACGCCGTTGTAATTTCGACCAGAGATCCTGCGTTAAAACTATTGTAAATTTTATTCTACTTTACTTAATAAATTCTTTGAAATGTTTATGATATTATTTTAATTTTTTTATTATTTTGATTTAACATTTACATAAAAGTGTGAACTGAGTACCTGAGGGTAGAGCGTCGTCCGTCGTCCGCGCCTCTAAAATGTCTGAGGTCACCGTAGCGTTGAGCGTACTGCCTGAGGAAGATGTTGTAATGCCGCTCACGATTCTCGACGTATGGTCAATCGATATGACCGAGTTCGTGGGCGAGGAGCCCATTTCGGGATGGCTCTACATTGAGGGTCCGCGGGTCTCGAGCCAACGGGCGAGATAACTCCGCGCCAATTTAGTAAAATTTCGTCTATAACCTAGCCGAGAATTCGATTCTTCGGTGATGACATGTCATTTAATTAACATATTCAAACAAACCGAATTTTAACGGATTTTACTTTATAATATATTTTATTTGATTTTATCGCGTTTTAAGTTTTATTTGATAATAGGGTTTATTTTGCAATTTTTGGCAATTTTAGTTTTCATTATTTTAATTTTATGGGGACCGCGAACGATACCGAAGTTATTGACAAATGATAACTGCATCATAAATCGATTTTAGCGACTATTCAGTCATAACGAATTTTAGTAGAGTTTTAAGGTCGCGTTTTATTTATTATCTCGCTATTAAATTTTAACGAATTGTGATATAATGTTAACAGCGAATTTCATCTGAATTATTATTTCATGGTTGAATTTTTGAATAGATTAAAATGGTTTGAACAAAATTAATAAAGTAAAATCGGATTATAATTTAGAGTTTTTACTTAAGTTAGGAAAAATGACTAGTGAATTCGACTGACGAAATCTGAAGTTTATCAACGTTTAATTTATCAAATGATAATAGACTTTTCTGAATAGAAATCATTGAGTTATGAAATCGATTACGACGTTAAACATAACAAACCGATTTGGGAAATATCGTTTTAGATCACTTACAAGTTAGTGTGCTTAACACGACAAGGTTAAACTATCGATCATAGCGAAATAATACTCACAACGAGATCGACTACGCTGTTAATCTTATCAATTTGAAATTTAGGAAAGTTCTGTTTAAGGCAGTCGAGTGACGACTAAAAACGTGATAAATAAATTTCGAGGGTTCGTTTTAAAACTAGGAAATAAGAGCTGCTGTTAACGCCTGCATCCCGCTCCCACGTTCGACTAAGTAGACAATATATGGTTCGAGTCGTGTGACTACAAAACGTTTTCAGGTAATCCAAAACGACGTAAGTTATCAGTTTCAGGTAGAACACGTACAGTGCCATAAGTTTACATGGACATAACAGTCAAACGCAATAAGTCGCATTCAAATACAACAATGCCATAAGTCCTACATTACATAATACACATGATAGCGAATGACAACCATTAAGTAAAATCATCCCCGAGCGACGCTCCGCTAGGTGGGGGGCCCATCGCCCGTCCCGTCTTTAATTGAACCCGAAGGTCCTCCAGACTCTTCACTGTTAGGCAGATGTTGAGCGAGGGAGAGACGTCCGACCCAGAATAGTGAAGAGACTAAGATGAGGAACAATATAATTGGATAGATGGGTTGTGACTGACCCGTAATAGTCACTGGGGGCTCAGAGTCTTCAAAAACGTTTCGAACAAAAGGGTCGTGACACTTTGCTTTACGGCAGACTTTCTGGAAATGCCCCATGACCTTGTACAAATGGTATATTTTGTTTTTATTATTTATAATATTTTGTTTTTAGTCGGACAATCTAGTCTACTGTGCTTTGTTTTGGAACCGCACCAGTAACATGATCCAAAACTTTTTAGAAAATTGGATTGTGACACTCCTGCAATTGTATGACTCTCCTGGTTGTTGTTGTTCCCTGTGTCTGAACCACAAGCTACCACTTTGGCGGACTCCTCCACTTCAGCGGCTGTAATTGCTTCCTGTAGTGTAAGAGACTTTTTTTCTTTGCGGGAAACCGCAAACTGTCGACAAACAGCGTTACGCGTTTCATCATCATAAAGACCGCAACAAAACGCATCCCGCAATGCTTCGTCAGCGAACGCTGTCGGGAAGTCACAATATTTTGAAATGGATCGGATTTGGCTCACAAAATCTCTGAGACTTTGACCATGTTGCACATTGTGAGTGTATAGCCGAACTCTTTACAATAGAATATTTTTGTCAGTTGCAAATTTCGTCCTGAAGAAATTCACTGCCCTTGAGAATTCAGTCATATTTTTGTTCTCATCAGCATCAGAAATCTTGGGCCATTCCAGCTCATCACAGTGACCCGAGGCCTTCTATCCCATACACATAAGAAGTAAGTCTAGCTTTGAGTCGTCATCCACATCCTCAACTCGTAAATAACGCTGAAACTGTCGAATAAACTGGTCAAAGGATTCGGCTGTTGTTTCCAATAGTTAAGGAGCCTTGACTTTGGGCATAATTTATATGATCGTTGAGTGAAGTAATCGAAAATGATTTATTCCAAACCAATACAAATCAGTACAACGATCTAAAAAGAAAAATAAGATAATTAATACCAAACCACCCCACAACAGCAACACATAAGCAAAACACAAACAATCGCATAAAATGAATATTAAGACAAATTAAAATTTAAAACAAACATATCACACTTTCAAAGACGAAAATTTAGCTCACGCATCATACATGACGGGTCTTTTGCTATTCATAGATATATTCTTCCAGTTATTCACTCCGTTAAAAATTATTGATTTGACACCTATGGAAAATTGCTTACAACAGAAGTATTGCTCTGTTTTCCAATGGCTAGATCGGATTCTCCCTCAACTCTGCGTAGTCGCACCGCTGTCTTCGTAGACCCCTGCCGAGACTCGTCCCAGTGGCGAGATGACCACAAAGTTCGGTCACTTGGTGGGACCGCGATCGATAGCAGTCGTGATCGTGATGTCGGACCCCGTGAGCCTGAGGACACACAAATCCAAGAGGCGTACATCCGTGCTGCTCACGCGTGGCTTGGGTTGTTGGTGTGACGGAGTTTTGTTTTGTTTTTTGAGCGATCGTTTCCGCTAAATCCTAAGTCTTATTCATGCAAAGTCGGATAAAAAGAATGAAGGAACTCATTTGAAATGATGCATTTATTTTTATTATTCAAAATTACAGTCAAATTCAAATTTTCACCAATTTAAGTGTTCAATAAAACAAAAATGTAATTTTTTGACTTTTTATTATCGTCACATTGACGCGAGCACCACAGGGACAAGCGGCTTTGTAAGTGATCCAGGGGGCAAGAACTTGGGCGACTGATGCGACCGCTCCGATCAATAAGATGAGCAGCAGAGGGGACGTGTGACAGATGATTCATAAAGCAGTCAGTCTCGAACCGACGAGGTTCGATATCAGAGGCCACGTCAAGTGATCATACAGCTGGTGTGCTTTAAAGATTTCGTATGCGCAGGAATGCAATCGACAGAAAAGAGTGGGACCCTCCAGTGTATGTGCCTTGAAGACAAAGGAGAATGGTTTGATGATTTTTTTTACTGAAATGGAGAGCGCGAAACTGAAAGCGCATTGTTGTATTACGAATAATAAAAAATTGATCGTCGTTCTTAAATAATTCACTAATTTAATCCTCTTTAAACAAGATGACCGTAGAAATACTTAATTGGTTATAAATTTACATAAATCTTTAACATACTTTGAAAATTCTTCTAAATTAATTACATTTATTGGATTGCAAAACAAATATATCAAACATATTTTCTGTCAAGAATTAACAAAATTCAAGCTGACAAGGAATAACATTAAAACCTTTGTGTTAACCAGCAGAAAAAAAACTAACGTCTTATTTTAAAATATTACATGTTTCAAATTAGAATATTGAAATTTTCATAAAACAATTCAAAAATTAGTTAGTAACTTCGAATGTATTGAGAATTGAATTAGAATATTTTATTATAAGTTATTATACAAGATTTCAGAAAGATCGGTGCAATGTGTCAGTAACAGTTTATTTTAACAATTTTATTTTTAGATGTGAGAACGGTACCAGACTTTCCGAACACCATATATTAGGTTTTGAAATTGTTAACTCTCAGTTCATAAATTATTAACTTAATGTAATATTTTTTTCTAACCTTATAATTAACTTCACGATAAACGCTTTTCCTAATAATTTGTTTCATAAATAAATGCATTCATTAATCGATCGATATAAATTCCAATTCCACAATAATACATTAGTCGATAGCATTTTTATAGCTCATTCAGAATAATTTCCAAAACTCAATCATTCCAATTACAAACTCGCACCAAAATTTCAAATCAAAACACCGAAAAGTTCGCATTTAATATTGCATTTCATTAAAATTCTAACAAGACATATAATAAAGATGACACATTTTTATTAGAAATGAATTGCATAATGAAACATTTATTTAATGCTAATTAGTTCTACATCGAAAATCAGAACGGAATTCGGTGGGATGACACCTTGAATGCCTTGGGCTCCGTAAGCGTAGTCAGGTGAACAAGTCAGTTTCGCTCTCTCGCCCAGACTCAACTTGGCAACTCCCTCATCCCATCCTTTAATCACCTTAAACAGATCTTTCAAATAAAACACACCAAACAATTGTCATTTTAAAAACAACGCACTTCACCGTGACCGAGTTTAAATTTTAGTGGTTTATTTCTATCACGGGAAGAATCAAATTTTTCGCCGTTAGTCAAAGTGCCCGTGTAATGAACTTCGACCGTTTGACCTTTTTTAGGATAAGTGGCATTATCGCCCGCTTTGATTTTCTCAACTTCAACTCCCATGTTTTTAATAAACACAAATTAATATCAATTAGAGTCAAAGTAAAACAACGAAAATATTTTAAAATATTTTTTATCAATAACAAATAAAAACGATAAATTATAGTTGAAATGATAACAATAAGAATTTTTTAATTTAAATATTTTATTACATTATTTGATAAAAATATTTTATTAATATTGAAATTTTAGTAAGAATAATTATCTTAAATTTGATTTTTAATTCAGACGTAAATGTTTTATTTGAACTTTTTTCTTAATTTGTTATTGGATTACTAAGCATAAAATAATTATTTTCATGAGTTCCTTAATTTAATTTAATTGTTTTGAGAAAATCAAATATTTTAAATTCTATGAAGTAAGATAATTTATTTATCGATTAACGATCATTAATTTTGAAATTAATAATTATAAATATTTGTATTATTACATTAACAGTACCAAAAATATGCATGAGATAGATTTCATATATTATATATCAGAAGAACTATTTAACTAATTGCATATGATGAAGTGTTCTTTCTAACTACTCAATAATTACACGTACTGTCGTTCTCATTTAATAGCGTGATAGTGTCATTAATTAGCAAAATTTTCTTTGTTATTTGATTGTAGGTACTTATTTTTAATTTACTAATTTTTCATTTTTATGTTAATATTTATGTTAATATTATATTTAAGTACAGAAATGAATTACAAAAATAACACATCAATCTCCAAAAATGTCTATCTGTTTTATGCAGCTTGGAAAAAATATCTCGATATGGTGAATATATGTAAATGCATTGACCGGATCGCCATTGGTTATGTTGAAAATCTTCAACATACTTCATTCGGAGATTTTTCACTCTCTCGGAATTTTTCTCCTCAACGGATCCATAGATCTTTTTGATGGAATAGAATTTCCCCGAAAGAAATCTGTCAACCGTCGAAATTGAGCAAATCACATTAAATTGCTCCTGCAAAAATTGCTTTAATTCCGATAACGTTTGATTCCTTCTCTCTGTTTGTATAACCGGGTGCTCCGGTTCAGAAATATCTGATAAAATATACTCCATTTTTAATTTATTGTCTTTTTGAATCAATAAAAATTTTTGCTAATTAAGGGAGCGCTTGCTAATGAATGCAAATAAATTATGTGTGCTCCTTTAGTGTGTATATGTTTGATTGGTTATTTTTCAAGTCAGTATTTTTGTGCATGTATGTCCTCATGTGTCCTTATATAAAATTTGCAAATGAAAGCAACGATGGCTATTCAATGCAAATCTTTGTGATTTTATCCAATTGGAATTAGGTCAGTCTATTTTTAGGTAAGCTTTATTATATAACTTGCTAATTAATGACAATATCACGGTATTAAATGAGAACGACAGTATTAACTAGGGTAATTTGTGTTATAAAATTGATAATAAAACTTTTTAGAGATTTATTAATACCTGCAATTTAGATTTATTTAAATAAAAATAAAAAAACAGTATTTAATTACACTCCTCCATGATCTCATGATTAAATCACAATCATTTAGATGTTTTTGGGCCATCAATACTCGTATCGATCGTTTCGTATAATCTTCAACTATTTCTTCAGATACCGTATTGTCCCTTCTGTCATAGCTGTCTGTGGTATAATCATTGGAACTAAATACAATAGATTCTTGAATTTTAGTTGCTGATATAGGATATGTGCCTTGTGTCTCATTTATGTCGAGCTTCATCCCAAATACCGATTTTAATGGTGTGATTAGAAGCGGTCTGTAAGGCAAAATAAGTAACTTTAAGATATTTTAATTAAAACGAGAACGGTAAATTAACAATTTCGCTAATACTGAAGCGATTTTCTATAAGTTGTTATAATCACCATTGCAGTTACATTTTGAAATGAGTTACCATTTCACTTGCCCTCGGATCTGGTATAATAAGCAGTGTACATTTTACAAGGAACATTAATATACAGAATTCGAAATCTCTGTGACATTTTTACTGTTATACCAAAATTCATATTCACTTTTCGTTCTTTTAGATCTAGTTGCCTTTTTTTATGGTTCGGTAGTTTCTCTCATACATCCCGTTTTCTTGATGTTGACAGTCAGGTATAAAACCTTGTTCAAGTTGTATTTGGATGTCGTTTTCGTTTTTTCTTCGAAGAGATAATTATGAGTTTTATGGACCAAATTTGGATTTGCAATGAGAAGTCTGGAAACCTTTCGAGTAGTTTTCTTGGATTTCGCTAATTCCAGAATAAATCAAGTTCTTCCTCTTTCTTTAATTCCTTGATAATGTCCATCCTTAGTCACACTAAATGTTAAGATAAAGTTCGGATTCTAGGGTTATCTATGTTCTTGAATACTGACATGAGTATTTCGTATATTTTTACTGTCTATCTTTAGTTTGAAATTATGAAAGCGAAATTATGAAGGAAATGGTCAAATTTATACTACCAATGACAGCAGTAAGTTTGCTCATATCTAGTCTATGTTGCCCACTTTCCTTAGTCTGTAGCAGTGGTTCACAACCACTGTGCTGCGGAATGATTACTGGTGTGCTGCGAAGAAATTTGAATTTAAAATTGCTGAATTTCTTGAATTTAAACGTTTCGCGCATACTAATTAGTAAACGTTGTTATACTTTATAATATAAAAAACAATAAATGATAAATAAAAAATTGCATATTAGATATTTCAATTTATTTGAAATATCTAATTAAAAAGAAATTGAATTCAGTTTTGATTTAATATTGTCAAATTGTGTGTATTTTAAGTTAAAAAACATGATTAAATATGATAAAAATTCTCTTAGATTTATTTTCTTCAATTTTAGATTTAATTCACCTTTAAATATAAAAACATTTTTCAAAAGAAAAGACAATGGTGACAAGAATAATTCTACAACTTCATTTAAAAAACCAAAGGTTCATCGGTTGTATAGTGATGATTACTTGAAATTTGGGTTTCACTGGACTGGAGATCCACAGATTCCTTCTCCGCTATGTATTGTGTGTGACCAAACGCTGTCTAATGAAGCAATGGTTCCAAGTAAGATGAAAAGGGGTCTTACAACAAATTATCCTAATCTTTAAACTGAAAATGTCGATTATTTCCAACGGTTGTTAGAATCAAACGCAAGACAAAGTCAACTATTTAAGAAAGCAGTAACTGTGTCCGAAAAAGCTCAATTGGCTTCATATGAGGCGGCAGAAATTATTGCTCTTAAATCGAAGTCTCATGTTATTGCAGAATAAGTGATACTTCCAGCATGCAAAAGAATGGTGAAAATTATGCTTGGTGACAAGGCCGAACTAGAAATTAGCAAGATCCCTCTTTCAAACAATACAATTCAGAGAAGGATTCTTCACTTATTTGATAATAATGAGGAAAGTGAATTATCCAAATTTTAAAATAGTCTCTTTGTTCTCCAAATCGATGAATCCACTGACATCAGTAACTATGTACATTTAATTGTATTTATACGTGTCATCGATGAAGATGCCATAATTAATCAATTTCTATGCTGCAAACAGTTACCTACAACTACAAAAGCTCAAGATATTTTTGATACAATCACAATATGCCTCGAAAAATATAGCTTGTTCTAGAATTTATGTGGGAATATGTACAGATGGAGCACCATCAATGGCTGTGTTCGGGATTCAAATATTTAAAGTATTATATTTCAAAATTCCATTATTATCATTATTTGTAAAATCGAAAAGAAAGAAACCCGAAAATTTTCTATCCCCAAAATTATATTCGTTATCATCGAAATTTTGTTATGAAGATTGTATTGATGTAAAATATTTTTTTGAAACATTATTGATGTACACTACACTGATTATCAAAAAAATGTATTATTAAATTTTGATAGTGACCTTGAGGTTTTGTTTTGCCGAATTAAATTAGATGAACTTCTGTAAATATTCTGGAATATAAAAAATATTAAACGTGCGCATTTCCTTTTGATATATTTTTATCATGCCAGATTTTCCCCGAAGTATCGATTTTGTGATTTATGGAGCCGGAATTCTCGAATTGATTTTGTCGACTGCATTGTTGACGACTGACTATTTGGTATTATATTTGGGCAGGGTGATTATTTGGCAGTTATAGTGGATGTTTGCGACTCACTGACTTGGAAGAATTGTTGGAGAAATGGAAAATCGATCCGGTTCTTGAAGACAATGACAATGTATGTGTTGAAGAAATCACAAAAATGGATCATCAGATTTGATTACCCATCATTGGAATCAGAAATCTTTTCGATAAATTATACGCGGTTTTAAATTCGAGTTATACCCAAGAGTTTTGTTCTCTGAAAGTCGAACAGTCGATGCTCTAATTCAGTCTGATGTAACTCGGTATTTGGAGATTAAATTTATTTCTAAATTCGCTTCATTTTCTGATAATAAAATTATACCGTTTCCGATTAATCAATCAGATATTGTAAAAACTAAAGTGTTTTCACTTCGACAAAAACGACAGTTAACATTATTTCTTAAATGGTGCTTTACAGTTGATTTGGCAGAAAAACTTGGTGCAGATGTATTCTAATCGTCCGTCGTTTGAACTTCTGCCTTTACCATATAAATATTGTTTGAAATGTAACATGAACTCTTGCAAAGCTAATAGTTCCTTTCTTGTCACACAGTACTATTTTTCATGTGTGTTTAAAGTCCTCGATACATACGCGATTACTACTTCTTTCTCTTCTGATATCTGGCTTAGAACTGCTCATATCGATCCGAATGATGCATCTGTGTTTAAGATGAAATTATTATTCGGGTTCACAAATGCTAATATTGGTGCACCACATAGCTTTTGCTTCAATTCGTTAAAACTTCTGTCGCACTCATCTGACCAAAATATTTCTTTACATTTTCCGCTACATGCACTGTGCAAAGGTGCTGCTAATTCGGCGTAATTCTTGGTAAATCGTCGATAGTAGTTACACAAACCTAAAAATGCTCGTAAAATTCGAGTACACTTTGGAATCGGAAAATTTTGAATTTCTGCCACTTTCAATTTATTTGTTGAGATACCTTCTTTGTTAATTGTATGTACCTGAAATACCAGTTCCCCCACTCCGAATTTGCATTTCCCTGGGTTGACTTTTAAACCTGCTTTCTTCAGTCTATTCAGTACTTCTTCTAATAGTCTCATCAGATCCTTCATTGATTTTGAGTAAATTATGACATCATCTAGGTATATTACTACTCCAGAGAATAGTAAATCTTCAAATAGTGAATTCATTATTCTCTGAAATGTGCCGGGTGCTGTTGAAAGTTCAAACGGTACATGGTTAAAACAATACTGCTGTGTTCTTGTGCGAAACGCAGTCTTTTCTTGAGAACTTTCATCCAATGCTACTTGATGGTATGCTTTGCCTAAATCTATACTGGAAAAAATTCCGGAGCCACCAAGAGCATCCATTAACATTTGACTGTCTGGCATTGTAAAGGAAATTTTCTTTGATACATTATTTAATTTTCTGAAATCTAAACAAATTCGAATACCTCCATCTTTCTTTGGCGTAATGACTAACGGGGAGTTTCATTCACTTTTTATTATTCCTTCTTTTTCTAGTCCTTTCAAAAATCCTTCGATTTGACTTTCTAAATGAATCAATTGCCTTCTTGGATTCAGAAAAATCGGTTTACTTTCTGTTTCAATTTTATGGACCACAATATCCGTAAATCCCATATCGTTTTCATGTTTCATGAAAACATCATCATATTGTTTCACGAGGTCTTCCAGTCGTTTGTTTTTCTCTTCAGTTTCATATCTTTTTCCACTTTCACAACTGACTTCTTGGTAGTTTTTTAAAGTTTGATTGCGAATTTATGCATGACATTAACACCTCCAATGACTGCCAGTCGGATTGCTTTCCACACGAAAAAAATCTATCGCATGGCACTCTTCTTTCCATTTCAACTTCACTATCATTTTCCCAAACACTTCTGGCCTTCTGAAAATGCTCCATTTAGTATAATTGGGCTCCTTTCTAATCTTGGTTGTCCGATTTCCAACCAAACCTTCTTACTAATAACTGACACACCCGCTCCACTATCCCACAACATTAATACACTGTGATTGTTCAACTTAACTTCGCTCCACCATATACAATCTGACTCCTCTACGATCTCTGGAATTCGATTTTTTGGATATTTTATGCCGACTCCACAGACGAAATGCTCACCATGGAGTCTCTGGCATTTAAATCATCTTCATATTCATCTTTATATGATACGATATCTACGTTTTCTTCATTGAACACATATTTGATGCATACTACATCAACATTCTTAATATGATTACAGTTTCTGAACCAATGTCCACTTTTTCCACAGATTAAACAACGATTATTTAAAGGACAATCTTTCCTCAAATGCCAATGTTTTCCACAGAAATAACAATCCCCTCTGGTTAAATGCTCCTCTTCTGGAGTCGGAAGTCTCTTTCTATTGCAATATAACTTCCTTGCTTCGTACCAAGCCGAATGCACCGGGCGATTATATTGTTGTTTATCTTCTGTCATTCTACTGGATCCTTTCTAATTACTTTTATTAAATCTTTCCGATGGTATTCTACGTTCCGTTCTTAATATTGGTTGTCTATCGTTTGTTTCATTCAATCGAGCTGTATTTCTTCTACGTTCAGGATTCTCATATCTTCTAACTTGATGTTTGTCTTTCTTTACCATTTCTGCATACGATGTTTTGACGGCTAAAAAATCATTTCTTTCTTCTTTTGATATGTTTTCCTCATTAATCTTAATTTCCGCTCTCATTTCGTCGACCGAGATGTTTGGTTTGAAAACAAATCGATCCTTCAAAAATTGAGATTTTATCCGATTTTTTAAAAGTTCATTCAAAATTTCTTCATCGCTGTGTTTTCTAAAATTTTCAATTGTTTTCCGATCTCTTAATTCGAATGTTAATAATCTTTCATTCTCACCTTGACAAATTTGGCTTAGTTAGTCCAATTCTTCCAACAGCCGTACTTTCTTTATAAATGTTTTCTGGAACCAATTTTTGGATTCCACATCTGACATTGGTTTCTTACCTTCTTCTGTTGCATTCCCCCAAAGAATTTTCGCTTCGTCTATCGACAAATAGTTACGCATTTCCGAGAATGTCAACCCAAAAAATCTGAGCATTGGCATATGTCTCTATACCATATTTGACCTTCTTCAGAATCCACTCCATTGTACTCCTTCATTTTCTTCTCGAAAGTTTCCTTAAAGATTGAATTGTTGCGGTCGAGAAATTGAAATTTGAATTACTAATCTAAGAGGAGAAAACAAAAGAAGGAACACCATCTAAGTGCAACACTACGGCCCAGAGCCCATTAAGAAATTTATTGGGAATACTAAACCCATTAAAAATTTTGTTTCTGAAAATATTAATAAAACAACACCGAAAATATTAAGGACCAGTTAGACAAAATACATTTATTCAAATTCCAAAAAGAAAAGAGAAGATAATAAAGTTCTGATGGCAGCTTGAGACGATCCCGAAGACGGCAACGACGTCCAAAGGCCCGAGAAGAGTCCAAACCCTGGAAAAGAAAGAATTAATTGAAAAATAGACCCCAAAAACTAATAAAGTCCCCTCCACGGCGATCCGTCAACAGTATGAGGTCAACAGACCCTCCACTTGTAGGTCACCCGCAAAAATCCTGACGCGTTCCCCTGAAAAGTTATACCCCTGTAAAGATATATAAATTAATTAAAAAAGGACAAAGGCCAATTAAGAGAGACAAAGAACAGTAAACAAAACTTACCATGAGTCAGGTCCACAAAGAAAAACAACATCCCGCGATGAATAGTCATCGATGACAAAGAACCGCCTTGACAAGCAGAGTTATGAAAATTAGTTAAGAACCGTTCCAGGGATTATTGCGTTCAGGATTTATCGAATATAACATAATGAATTCGTAAGAAAATTCCGCACCGTAGTACTAGTAATAACATTTCTACTTATTAACGGTGACAAATTCGATCTTTTGAATTGGTCGAATATTGTTTTGATAATTATAGGAGTTGAGTTAATTTGAACCTTCTTTAATAACAATGTAATAACATTGAATTCTAGTAATTTCGATGTCGATTTAATAACGACGACTATAATGCTGGTTAACAGATAAATCCGGAATTAATAAGCGGGCTCAACCCGATAACTCTTAGCACTTGCGGAGAAAACTATCGATAAGGAGATGCTGGTCGATATATTGAGAGATAGTAATGTTAAGCAGTAACAATGACACAGTGACATTCTGGCAGATAAGACCCTCGAGAGTGCAACAATACTACAAATTACCGAGTGGTATAACAATGCCGCAAGTCTAGTCCTACACGACAGAATACATTGCCCTAAGTTTCTAAAATAGAGATACATCACAGAGCAAAAAGTTTGCAGGTAGACATAACATTGCCTCAATTTTCCGAAACATAAATTTATATTATACACAACAATACCGTAAGTCTCACGCTAGACAGAGATGGAGTATAAATCATCCCCGAGCGACACTCCGCTAGGTTGGGGGCCCCATAGCCCATCCCATCTTTATTTGAACCCGTAGGCCCTTCGGACTCGGCACTGCCAGGTAGATGTCGAGCGAGAAGAGGCGTCCGACCCACAAATGAACTTAGTAATTAAATAAGTATTAAAGCAGTCTGTAAAATAGTATAAGTTGAAATCAGGTTGTGGCTGACCCCTAATAGCCACTGGGGGCTCTGAGCTCTTAAAATCGTTATGAACAAAAGGGTCGTGACAGATGGCATTTCTAGTTTAGGAATCCTCAAAACTTTTATTGGAACATCAGCGTGGTCGCCAGTTAAATCTCCAGGTTTCACTTCAGGATTCATAATATTTACGAGTAGAATTTATTTAATATTTACAATCTTTTTAGAATACTTAAGCAAATTAATAATCACAACTGAATTATTGACAATCATATTTAAAAAATGGAGGGATTGTGACTTATTAAGACAGTCAATATGGGCCAAGCACTTGATCGAGAGAGTTTCTCTGCGCAACCCTGCTGCCTTCGTCAGATTCTCGGGGCAAGCTGAGGATCGGGCGGAATAGGTTGGTTCTTTTAAAGGTTTTGCATCTTTAGTGGAAAAATGGAATCGTAACATCGTGCGAACTTATTATTTTTAACACAGAGAAGTATTATTTTCAAAGATAACACAAAAAGAACTAAACGAGACATTTAATCAAGTGATCGAAATGTTAAATTTATAAAAACTCGGCCGTTGCTGTGTAAGAATATGGATTTTAATTGTGTTCGTTTATTAATGCACACAAACATAAGATGGCTATCGAAATGAAAGGTGCTTTCTCGCGTAATTGAGCGTCAGAAAGAACTTTTTATTTTTTTTGAAAATGAAAAGCTTGATAGATTTTGTAAATTCCTTAAAAATGAATTGTGGATGTCCAAAATAGAGTACTTAAGTGAGATATTTGGACATCTCAATAATCTGAATAGCAATATGCAAAGCAGAAATGAAAATATTCTTACGGTAACAAATAAATTAGTTACTTTTAAGAAAAAATTGCAATATGGAAGAAAAGAATGATGGTAAATGATTTGGATATGTTTCCATTAGTTCGCAAAACCTGCGTTTCAGAGATGATTCTCATTATTAGTGGGCATTTGACAATTTTAGAAAATAAAATTGATGAATATTCCCCTCAGTCAGCATTGAAGTATTTGATTGGATTCGCAATCCTTTCCTAGATTTATTGGTCATTAATCTTTCCAAATTTGAGTTATGTGAAGAGGAAGAACTAGCGAGTCTTTCCAGTGATCGGGAATTCAAATTGAAGTGAGCACAATTGCCATTAGACGCCTTTCTGTTATGGAAGAGTATCCAACATTGAGTAAAAAAATCCATCAAAGTCTTACTGCGATTCTCAACTTCGTACCTATGTGAATTGGGATTTTCTTACCTAATCAACATTAAAAATAAAAAACGTGAAAGACTTAAAAACATTGAAGAAGAGTTAAGAGTATGTCTTTCTCACATTCGCCCACAAATTGCAGCAGTAGTAAGGAAGCACCAGGCACAACTGTCCCACTGACATTCACCATTATTATTCTATACCCGATACTGAATACAGGATGTGTTATTTTTATGTAATTAAAATTGTCCATATAAGATCTTTGTTTTATATTATTTTATTGCAAAAAGTCTTTATGAATAGAAAATATTTATTTTTTGTGATAGGTGTGTACCGCGAAAATTTAAAGAGCTCAATAGTGTGCAGCGATGTAAAAAAGGTTTGGAACCACTGGTTTCTAGGCATCCTCCACAATATCACTGCTAACACATAGATGTACTCCCATTGATTTACTACTTACATCTGTCCGAATAACCACATTATCATTACAATTCACTATCTATTTGTTTGTTGTAGAAATGGGGTTAGGGTTTAGGTTTGGATTAGGACTTTAAGATTTATGAACTTCCATCTTATCTTCCAATAATTTCCGTGAAACTAAACTTTGAAATCATCATCTTTGATTTCCAACTTTCTCCCCATTTCAAGTCCAGTGATTGTAGGGAAACTAGAGATGTAGATTTATTACCAACATCTTTTATGTATACGTCATCACTATCTGTTAGTATCGTTAATCCATGCCACGATTATGTCGATATCTGCCGGGAGTCTTTCAACCAAAATCGCTTCTGAAGGTCCCAGGTCAAGCAGCATTATGCTCAGTTGCACTTTATCCAGGATATACACTTAATTGCCATCAACCACTATTTACGTTCTTTACCTTGAAGATTCGTGTTCTCGTGCATCCTCTTCTGATAAGAGTAGCAGTACTATCTGTGTTGATCTTCCTCTTCCTCTTCTTCCTATCAATTAAAAGTTGTCGGATCAAACAATTCTGGCTCAGATAAATGGCACTTTAGAATTTTGAAGCGATTCACAACCACCTGACTCGCATAATTGTCCTTGAAGCATTAAGGCTTTTTATATGTGTAACTATTTCCAGTAGATGCACAACCACCTCATTCCGTTGTACAAATTGATCCTATGGGTTTTATTGAGGAGAGGTAATCTTCTGCACTGTCGTTTCCTGACACTTTATAATTAGATTTAATGTACCGAAGTTGGTGCATTTGAAGCATTTACACCAAAGCATCACTACCACTACTTCTTAGTCATGTTTACAACACTTTGAATACTAAATCATTGTGGAATCTTGAATGGACCTTTTATTTTAACTGCTCTTGAGATGTGAATAAACATAATTAAACAAAATACATAAACCAGATCATGATCTCAAACTAGTCTTGATCAGTTGTTTGATTTCAGCCGCTGAATCATCCAGTAGAAGTTGTAATTTAAGACGCAATTGCTACTTATAAACTTTGCTCAATTTGTTTTCAATTTGCTAGGTATTTCTTTGATAATCCCTTCAATATCATAATTAAGTTTTGCACCTTTTTTCCTCTAATCTGGAACTAAAATTGTTCGATTCAGTGCTTAGTACCTAACCACCATCGAATTTGTTGAGATTACTGATAGATATCACTGCTGCGATAGGTTGATACAAATCGATAATGAATATAAAATTAAAATAAGACATAAATAAGAGTTTTATTAGTAGATACAATATTTGTTTTATTTTAACAAATATAATATCTAATTTTTATTATTTAATTAAAATGTGCAGCACAATTAATATTGGTATGTTGTAATCAGTCACTGACGACGTGCGATTTTCATCGGCTGTGGCATTGGCAACTTTTCGACATAAGATCAGCATTCAGTCTCACGGTTCAGAGGGCATTTTAAGTGGCGGGGCCCCTACCTAGTTGCCTACGTTGACTAAAGGGTAATCCGACACTGCTGCAGACAATGAAAAGTGTGGTGCGACGCGAGCTCTATCGCGACCGGTATCTCTACAGAAATAAGCGGAACAGTGATCGAAGATGCTTCGTGGTTGTGCAAGATGATGCAGCCGATATCAACTTGGTAGAGTAAGAGACGTAGAACGGAGCCATAAAAGTGATAGTGGCATGTGGCTCAAACGACTTTGAAATCATGACCAACTCTGTCAGTATTCCGGTGGCTGATGGACCCAATGATCAAGTTTCTGATGAAGCGACATATCAGCCATATCAAAAAGACCATTGAAGAAGAGCGACTACAAGTGACGTGTAAGCTAATCATGTCAGCTGATCACATCACCCTAATGACTGGTTAACATCAGCGAAGAAGTCGATGGAAGTGACGGAAATAGCAATCAAGGGGGAGCAAGAGTCGGTGGACAGTCTAGAAACGCTTCGGAATGAGACGAATGAAGTTTCTGGCGAGATAATTGTGAGGTCCGAGACGGGTAACCGAAAACCAAATTCCAGTAGTGGTGAAAGTATATCTTCGATGTGTGTCGATCGATCTCGCAACGGTGAAATGGAAGAAAGGCAAGCTAGGTGTCAAGAATATGTGGCAACGGCTTGAAATGGATGTGAAACATACCACCGAGCGGAAGTTTATGGTGATGGTTGACTGTGGACCGGTGCGGTTCTCAGTGTGGAGAAGAATTGAATCAGAAATCGATGATGAGTTGAGTACCGCTTATTAGGCAGTGTTTAACGAACTTGGCATTTACAGGAGTTACTGGTGGACAATTTTGTGACCAGTCGGGGAGCGGTAATTCAAACTTTTTTTGAGGGGAATGGATGTTGAGATCCATTTTCGTTGTGCGAATCGGCCGAGCTCTATCACCGAACAATCAAACGCATGACGGGAAACCAGTTCCAGCATCGACTGTCTTTGAGCAGTAGCGGCGATTACCAGTCAATTTCGAGGGCCCCAAAATTCGAAAACAACGCGAAGCTGCGAGTAGGGATGCAGTTTTCGTGAAACCGGCGAACTCAAAATGTAAAAACCACCTAGTATTGATGAGATGTAGTGGGCGAGGTCCAATGTCCCCATCAAGTGTAATCGACGGAATTCCGTGCTGTGTCGCAAATCAAGCGCATTCCCAAGGACAGTTCAACACCTGATGATGAGGGATCGATGATTCCGATGGTAAGTACAAGGATCCTAGGAATAGGTATCTACAGAGACATCTCTGAGGACAACGACGAGCAGCCAGAAGATGACATGTGAAATGATTGTGAAAGAAGTCAGTCTCAGAAGAACGAGGTGATGGAGCAGAGGTCACGTCGAGAGATTGTATAACTGGCGCACTTCAAAGATTTCATATGCACAGGATTGCAGTACACAGAAGAGCGGGACCCTCCAGTGCACAGGCTGCGAGTGTGTATGTGCCTTAAGAGCAAGGAGGAGTGGAAAATTAAGAAATAATTCATTTGCTTAAATCGCTAAAAGTCGTGGCGAGTTTTATTTGAAATACATTTGGCGTGACAGTTGTCAGAATTATTGATTCTTTCAATTTATCATGTCAAAGATTCAATTACCCAATAAAAAGTTTACCACGATTTTTTTTATTAAAATAATTATTAGAAAATAAGAGAACAAATCATATTCGAATAAATGGAAATATGAATAATTTCTTTTATAATAAATTTCACACAGATTTTCACTCAAGTTTTTCTACAATTTTTTCTAAAACATTCTTCTCATAATTCAACAGATCTCTTGTAATTGGCCGAGTTTGTCCAGGATCATGAGCATTTAACTAATTTCAATCACAATAAAATTAAAACAACTAAATAAGAATTAACAACCTTGTCAATACATTTGTTAATACAATTAATATTAATTTTCATACGGGTTTTCAGAAATTCTTTAAGATCATTTTTGATTGATTCAGCATAAATCAAAACATCTTCTTTAAATTTCGGAGAAATTAAAAAGTTTTCCACAATTTTATCTAAAAAAGAGTAAATTTATAATTATAAAAGTATGAGTTAAAGGAAAATATGTTGGAATCACAAAATTTTAAGATATAAACAACGTAAACACTTGTACAAATATTATCCTTATAACATAAGTCTTAAAACATAATAATATTAACAATGAAAGCCCTTTAATGTAATTATAAAAGCCTTAATGTAATGATAATTTTAACATTATAGTAAAAAAAGCTACATTATAATATAATCTTTTCGGTAATCTTTTCTTCTAATGTGACATAAGAGCAAGAAAGTAACAAAAAGAAGTTTTTTGATATATGACGACAATAACAACGATCTAAATGCAAAACTAAAATTAAATAGTTAATTATTCCTGTTTTGGAATTTAAATAAAAGGTGAATCTAAAAAGGTGATTATCTGCAGAAAGGTCTGGTGAGTACGGTGGATGAGGCAAACTTTCATATCCCAGTTCGTTTAACTTCAGCATGGTCTTTCTTGCAACATGTGGACGCGCATTGTCATGCAGAAGAATTGACCCCTTTCTATTGAGTAATGTCGGCCGCCTTTTGTAGTTCTTGGTACATTTTGTCAATTTGCTGACAATACTTTTCCGCTGTAATTGTTTCGCCTTGTTTTAGGAAGCTGTAATGGATTAAACCGTGTGCGGACCACCAAACAATTACCATGACTTTTTTACTGTAATTTTGGCTTCGGGAAAGGCTTTGGAGCCTCATTGAAATCCAACCACTAAGCTGAACGTCACCCGTTGTCGTATAGGATTCATTTTTCATCGCACGTTACAATTCGATCCAGAAACGGGTCGCTTTGATTATGCAAAAGCAGAGAAGAACACTCGTTAAAACGACGATTTTTTTGATTTTCGTTTAATTCGTGCGGCACCCACTTGTCCAGCTTTTTCACTTTCCCGATTTTCTTCAGATGGCGAAGAACTGTTGATTGGTGAACGTTGAGTTCTTGAGTGACTTCCCGTGAATTTTTATGCAGGTCGACATTGATTAACGTCTCCAAATGGTCGTCGTCAACTTGTGATGGTCGACTACCGTGTTCTTCATCTTCAAGGCTCTCGTTGCCACTACGAAACTTAGAAAACCAACGTTGTACTGTTCGTAAATTAGTGATATGGTGTCCAAATACATTGCTAATATTCCGAGCCGTTTCTGTCGCATTTCGACCTAGTTTGAAATCGTAGAATAGAATTGGTCTTCCATACCAGATGAGGATTCTCAGTGGAGTAGTACACGGCATTATGCAAATTAACGTGACCATTAAACTTAAATGAAGCTTCGTCGGTCCAAATTATTCTGTCCCTGATATCAATGTTCTCATGGAGTTGTTGCTGTAACCATTCGCAAAATTCTATGCGCCTGTCATAATCGTCTAAATTCATTTGCTGGAGCAAACGAGGTCGCCAAACTTTCAACTCAATGTCCTTCATTATTCTACGTAAACTTGTGCGTGGTATATGCAACTGCAAACTTCCACGAACTGCAGATGTTGATGGCGCATTCTGATAGAAAGTTCTAACATTTTCTTTATTTTCATCGGTATTCATATTGTTAGGGTGCCCACTTCTTTTGTTGTCGGTTACAGAGCCGGTCTCGTGAAACTTTTTAGCCAAAACATGCATTGATTGTCGTGATGGAGGAGCGTCATTAGGATACTCTTTTGTAAATGCTGCAGTTACAGCTCTTGGATTTCTATCATGCATTATCCACTGCTTTACTATAAAAATTCGTTGCTGAAGTGTTAATTGTCGTGCCATGCCAATATTGCCAACAACAATGAACAAAATGAAATAATTTTAAAATTTCTTGAATATATAATTATTAAAACAAAGAATTTTATCTGGTTTTTGTTTATAAATCATTTAGAATTGTGTTCATTATTATTAAAACTGGGTAAAGCGACTTACGGCCACCCCTGTATATTTTTTACTATCATCGATTTTTGTAATTGATTTTACTGGAAAAAATTACTTTGGTAAATTTTATTTTTTTAATCCAATTTTGTTTGGGATGAGTGAAGAAACGACTGACGCTAACAGATATAAAAAAATTAATTTTTTGATTTACTAATTATGCACTTAAACATCACTTAATTATAGTATCGTTGAACAGTAGCCAGAAAATATTATAAAGAAAAATATAAGGTAAATTATAAAAAAATAATAAAAAATTACGGTCTTTAATGAGCATAATTGCTAAGTATAGAAGCATAGATTGATTAATTATATCGGAGTTTAAATAATCTATTGTGAAACTGGAATCGCTGTTGAATTATATCGAAAATAAAATAAATATTATTAGGAAATATAAATCCACCAGGTAATGGAAAGTTTAGCTAGAATCGCCTGCTTTACTTTAAAGGCAACATCTTGTTTATTGAATCCTGTTTGACAATTAATCGTTAAAGAAACTTTGGAAGAAAAATACCAATTTTCAAACGGTAAGTGTCATACTTATTGAATTGTGGAATAAATCCAGAATACATGAAATACTGGAAACTTGTTCTATCGCCATAGTCCATGCAAATCTAGAACGAAATATGTCTTTAATTATGAATCTTTATAATACATTTTATTTTTACTACAACAATAAATTGAACCCTTCAGCTTGAATTTTGTTAAATACCACTTAATAACGTGGTATAACTTTACTTAATAAGTAAAGTTTATTGTAAGAGAGTGTTGTTATTAATTTTTTAATTTTCAGAAATCAGAATTTTGGTTTTTAAAAATTTCGAATTATAATCGAAATTAAAAAAATAATAGAAAATAGAATTAAAAAAAAAGAAAATAAAAAAAGAAAATTTGTTTAAATAACAAATTTACACTGTTGTAGAATAATAAATTTTGCAAGTTTTTAATTTCTTTTTGATTTAGAATGGAAGATAATTCCCAACCTAAAATTTATGAAACAAAGCTTTAATGGATAACTATTATTTAATAAATATTTTATTTTTTGCTGTTTTGATAACTTTGAATTTCATAATTGCGATCTAAATTTAAAAAATGATTTTTTTTCGTCACTGAAGAGTTTAAGGAAGAACTTTTAACCTCATCATCTGGACCATAAGACGACATAGCATAAAATATTAAACTTTGCTTTTCATCGTCAAAATCACTGCTTATCTAAATTTATATAGATAATTAAAGTTTTCCACTAAGTAACTAACTTCTCCAGATTTATGATTCATCATATCCCACATTGGGATTAAAGCCAGCAATTTGGATTTTCCTGAAAACATTTATTAGTTAGTTTACTACCACAAATGAAAACATTGAAAGTTAAAAATTAGTGTAATCATTTCGCCATCATCAAACTTAAATTAGCTTACATATTTGAAATCTGAAATGAGAATCTCAGACTCAGAATTATATGTAGAATTGAAAGTAAAATTAAATAAACTGTAATTTTTGTGAATCTAGATATAAGAACAACATGATCATTTATGATTTTGGTCTCTTTCGACAACGTATATTAAAACTATTGAAAAGTATTAATAGGCTAACAAAGTTATGAGGCAAAAGAAATTATAAGAACATGACTTTTCAAATTCTGTGTCAAAGATTGTTTAATAATATAACTAATTTAGCAATCCCTATATTTAAAAACTTTTTAAAAAATTTAAGTGGTTGAGAGTGTGACTTTATAATTAATTTTAGGACTTTGAGACCCAATAAACAAAGTTTTGCGCAGTATTATCTACCAGTAATTTTCTAAATTTGAACACAGCTGAACATTTTTTAAAATTTTAAATTAAGTTTACATATCTTTTTATATTCTACAATACTTTTTCTATAATACAGGAGTGGCCATAAGTCGCTTTACTCAGTTTTAATAATAATAAACACAAAATTCTAAATGATACAACTTTTATTTAATCAGGGTACAATAATAATTTCAAAACAAAAACTTGAAAACAATTAAATCTTATCTTCAAAGTGTTGTCCTTCAGATTTAATACACAACTGGATTCTTCTCTGAACAGAGTGACAGATTCGTCGGCACAWGTCTTTATCGTTGTTCAAGGCTGCAAATTCTGTAGTAATTCTTTCCTTCAACTTGGATATGGTTAGAACATTTTGTGAGTAAACGCGTTCCTTCAGGATACCCCACATTGAATAATCACAAGGTGTTAGGTCCGGTGATCGTGGAGGCCATTCAGTGGTTCCTCTCCTGCCGATCCACAGCTCAAAAGTGTTATCCAAAAGTCGCGTACATTTCTACCATAATGAGGGGGAGCACCGTTTTGCATCCAAATGTCGTTATCTGTGTCAAGCTGAGGTACGGCAAAATCACGCAGCATGTCGAGATATAGCTGAGAATTGACCGTTCCATCAAAGAAGTATTGACCCAGCACACCAGTTGAACGTATTCCTCCCCAAACACAAATTCCTGGAGAAAGATTGTTGGTCTCCTATACCAGATGAGGATTCTCAGTGGAGTAGTACACGGCATTATGCAAATTAACGTGACCATTAAACTTAAATGAAGCTTCGTCGGTCCAATTTGTTCTGTCCCTGATGTCAATGTTCTCATGGAGTTGTTGCTGTAACCATTCGCAAAATTCTATGCACCTGTCATAATCGTCATCATTCATTAGATGGAGCAAATGAGGTCGCTAAACTTTCAACTCAATGTCCTTCATTATTCTACGTAAACTTGTGCGTGGTTTATGCAACTACAAACTTGCATGAACTGCAGATGTTGATGGCGCATTCTGATAGAAAGTTTTAACATTTTCTTTATTTTCATCGGTATTCATATTGTTAGGTCGCCCACTTCTTTTCTTGTCGGTTACAGAGCCGGTCTCGTGAAACTTTTTAACCAAAACATGCATTGATTGTCGTGATGGAGGAGCGTCATTATGATACTCTTTTGCAAATGCTGCAGCTACAGCTCTTGAATTTCTATCATGCTTTACTATAAAAATTCGTTGCTGAAGTGTTAATTACCGTGCCATGCCAATATTACCAACAACAATCAACAAAATGAAATAATTTAAAAAAATTTTAAATAAATAATTATTAAAACAAACAATTTTATCTGGTTTTTGTTTATAAATCATTTAGAATTGTGTTTATTATTATTAAAACTGGGTAAAGCGACTTATGGCCACCCCTGTATAATGCCGTTTTTAGAAGAGTTAATAATATATTAAGTGTTTATTCGAATTCTTTACTTAATAAATAAATTATCTTTATTTAAAATCTTAAATTATATCGCTGAAAAGGACCAATGAATTACATTCTCATACCTACTATTTTATAGATTCTCTTTAAGTAAATTCTATTCATGAGAACGTTATACCATAGAACCAAAAATCATTCTATGATTTTATTCCAAGCCTTCACAATTAATGGTTTCATTATAAAACTTATAGAAAAAAACAAAAGTTAGGCACAAATAATTCTTACCATCTGGCGAAGGGATGGAGTTATTCCTTGACATGGTTATAGCTACTGCCCACCTACACGAAAAAAATAAAAGTATGTTAATATGTTTAGATTAAATAGTTATTTCAAAATATTTCATTATTTTACAAACATATGGCCAAAAGTATTGAAAAATGAACCGAAATTTGAACTCCTTTTTTTAAATTTCTTTAAATAAAAGTGACTTTCATATTTTATCATTTAGCCTTATCATTAAACAACAATCACTTGACAAAAAATGGAAAAAGGCTTTTAAAACTTCATCGACTTTTTAGAAAGGGTAAAAAATCTACAACAAAGGGTCGTTTAATTTTAAACTTTATGGAGTTCATTCTTGAGATTTGAATGAACTATCAGAACTATTTATTCATGAAAAATGTTAAATATTAAAGGAATATTAGACAAAATATTTATTGTTTAGAATTTCAAAAATAGTTGAATTAAAAAAATAGTTGTTGATGATAATAATAGAGGGCATGGCAGCTACTTGAGAACAAAATGATGTCTGCGGGAAAAAAAAGAATAGAAAAAAGAACATATTTTACACATTAAAGTTTTATATAAATGAACACATACATAAAAAACGACATCATTCAATGAATCAATCCACTATATGCAGTAATAAAAGCTTCTATACGCTATCAAAATAGACTGCAAGCAATAAGAAAATGGGTCTTAGGAATGTTTGCCATTGCATCAACTAAATCAGATCTGAGAACTGAAACAGTGTTGTAGAGATGATTATTGGAGTCCCTGTCAACTACGCCACACATATAAAAATCCAGTGGATTGACATCTGGTGAACTAGAGGGTCAAACATTATGTGTGACATGGTCGTAAAAATTCCCAGCCATCCATTCTTGGGTTGTTTTGGCTGTATAAGATGGTGCTGAATCTTGCTGAAAAACACAGGACCTCCCACATGCAACAGTAACTATCAAAGACTTGAAAACTGTAGCTAGCACCTTGGTGTAAGCAACGGCATCGACTCTGGCACCTGAAATAAAAAATGTGCAGACATCCCATCACCGAGAACCATCAATGATGCTTGAAATTTGGTATTCACAACCGTAGGTACCTCATCAGAGCTTTCGCACAGCCACCGATTATTTTTGCGGTTCACATTCTGGTCCTGAACAAAGTTCTTCTCGTCTGAAAAAAACCAAGATCTTTCCTCAATCCTTTGGGTGTTCGAACTTGTTCAGAAGGCGCTTGGCTCTGGTGAAGCGGTTAACTTTGGTCATTTCTAACATGAAATCCCCTCTCCGCATCACGTATGATTTGTAACTAAGGTCCTCATAAACCACAAGTCGGATTGAAGCATCATCTACCTGTATCTCTCTAGCCAATGCCATCATCGACTTCTCAGGGTCCTCTTCGGTGGTAAATTAGACTCGGCTTATAAAATCTGGCGTCTTAATACTGTCAGAACATCGACAATGTCGTTTCCTTTTAAAAATTCCTCCGCATCACCATTTGAAACTCCCATTTCCCTCCGAACTTAGAATATAAATAATCGGACGACTTTCGAGAATGCATCAGTTTTTGATTTGGTGTGTTTTGCAGCAAGGAGACAATAACTGCATGCCTTTTCATTTCTTGCGTAAGAGTAGGTTCTACCATATCTACCTGCAACAGAAAAAAACTTTTTTATTATAACACACAAGAACGTGTGGCGCATATATTGTATATTCTAAAATAGCTGCCACATCCTGTATATTATACACTGTTTCATAGTGCTATTGTCCAAAAAGATTCTTGATATAATACATTTATTATTCGGCTCTTGTTATATTTAAGTTACCATTTAAAAATTATAAATAGTTCAAAAAGTAAAAAGAATTTCATAAAATAAAATAAATTTGATGAAGTTTTAAAAACGTTTTTTCTTTCTGTCAACTAAATGAAAAATAAGCTGAAAAATGTCAATCAAATTAAAATCAAAAACAACAGATACAGTGAATTTTTTTATATATAAAATTAAAAAAAATGAAATATTTTGAAATTTCATTTTTAATATATAAAAATATGATTATAATTTCCACCTGAAATCTTCAAAACAAAAGACTTTCTTAAACAAACAAGTTTTCAGGGACTGCAACTGCGTCAAGACTCGAAAAAAGTAACAGTAATGACAGAAAAAACTACAAAGTTGATGGACAATTTCGGCTGAAAAATACATTACATAAAGTACGCTAATTAATAATACATTTTATTATCATTTGACATGAATTATTATAAAATGATTTTTATTTAATAAAATTAAAAACATAATTTTCCTTTAACACCTTTAATTTACCTTATATATTTTTAAAATTGTGTGCAAATAAAAATTTAGTAGCAAATAATGAAAAAAGAGAATAAAGTACTCTAAAACTTCCAATAATCCACCTGGGGGATTATTCTATGTTTTTAACAAAGTTGGAAAAACAAGGACATTGGGGATTATTAGAAATTAAATTATTATATTGAATGATCCAATTCCAAAGCAATCTCTTAAGCTCATTGAGCAATCATGTTTCTCGATACAATTTTTTGAAGTCGCTCATCTTGAATTTTTTCAAATAACAAACCATCTAATTCAACACATCATTTTTCTTCCAGCGCCATCCAAGCAATAGCAATCTGGATCTGCACTACGAATAGCCTCTTCGGCCGTAAGCTATTCTGTCAATGTTTTACAATCTATTTTGAATTTTTTACTGTTTGGAGCTTGTTGCCTTCAGCCTTATAATCATTAAGTGCCTCTAATTTATATTGAGGGGTTAGTTTAAATTTAAGTTTCGCCAAAATAATTTATTATTTTTTTGATTTGAAAATTTAAAAGAAATAAATTAAAAAATTAAAATGTAGAGTAAAAATATGATAAAATAAATACGTATTTAAAATGTCTACAGTAATAACAATTGATATATTTTGATAAAAGTTATGAAATAAGTTTAAATAAATAATTAACGGATTAATATTTAAGAAATAATTTTTTTAATAAAAGGGTCGATTGTAAATTTAAATTAATTAGTTTTTATGATAAAGTTTCGAAAAAAATGTAAAATAATTTAAGGTTTAGATTTTGTAAAATTCTCGTAAAAAATATATATATAATCTGAAGTTTAATTTGAGAAATGTAAAATAATCTAAAATTTGAATTTTGTAAAATTTTCGTAAAAAAAATTAAATATAATTTGAAGTTTAAATTTCGTGAATATTCAAAATTTAATCGAAAAAATTTATGAATTAATTTTGGGCGAAATAATTGAATTAATTTGTTTAAGTATGTGAATTGTTGATATTAATAAATTTTGTGGTGTTAAATTATGACTTCGGAATGTGATAATAATGAAAGTGACATAAACGCTACTTACATGGCGAACAACGCTGCTTTGGACAACTTCACGAACCAATTACTACCTGAAAAGTTCTGATTCAGCCTTTGATATAAATTTGACTGACCCACCAGGTTTACACCATGTTCTTTTACATTTAATGTTATTTTATACTATCCATTTTTCATTGCCAGATATGAGCTTCAAAAGATTAATCGTCCTGATTACGTTTTCAAAGCAACCTTCAGATATTGATGCTCTGTGGTAGATAATTTATTTAAGTGTGTAGCGATCTTACGAACCGTAATATCTCGGTTAGTTTCAATCAGAACTTTTAATTGGTACTTATCAACTTAAGCTGGTATATCATGACGCTATGCCTTAAAGTTTACAATGTCTGGAATGAAATTTTCGGAAACAATATTGACAGGGGAGCTCAGTTAGAATATATTTACGACACGTAACTTTATTTTGGTCTCAGCAGCGGGTTTTCTTGTTTTATGTCAAAATAATACGAAACAAAACCGATCAATTTGAAATATAAAAACAAAATATTAGGTTGTTCGATATGAAACGGGTCAAACTTCACACCTTACATTTCAATCGCGTATAACTTAACTTTGAACTATCGTATGAAAATAAATAAGGTATTTCTTGAC
>MQRK01244054.1:7951-20518 GCA_001938485.1 Girardia tigrina
GAGCCACTACAGCCAGGTGCCAGCTCTCGAAAGTCTTGCGGTCTTTCATATGGCCAAAAAATAAGGAATCACCTGCAGGAAGTAAGTCTGTTCATCACTAAAGTATATCTGAAATACTGGTTTGAAAGTCCGGCTGCAAACTGTGCTCCACGACAAGACCTTGAACTGCTTTGTGCATTATCTGAGTACCCAAACACTGAAATTGCCACTACAGCATTTCGGCGTCACCTTTGGTATCTATCTGAAACTCTTGTTGCTTTAGGCTTCTTTGATGATGCTGTCACTATAGAGGAGAAGCGCTTAATGGTATTGTCACTCAAAGAAGTTGAAGGCTCAGATGAGCCTCTGAAACGAATTCAGCCATTTCAGCATCCGACAACTAAGAAACTTCACAACTTTGTTACAAAAAGCACAATCAATTTTTTCACGATTCTTAGCCTATCAAAGGAATTCCTGCACGTTGATCCAAGTGACTGGGAATTTCAACCAGAGTATCAAGAAAGCAAACACCTTGTGCTATCTCTCGAAGTCATCAATGATTTGGCTGAACGTTGGATGAAGCTGTCTCTATAGAGGAGAAGCGTATAATGGTATTGTCACTCAAAGAAGTTGAATTGATTCAAGAGTTCAACTCGAGTTTGACACGCAATGAAGAAAAAAATCAGTATCTGCTTCAAGTTGTTGAGAACCATAGAAAAAAAATTTCAGCACCAACCAAGTCCTCAGCAGTTGATACCAAGCTGCAGTTATTGGCCAACAGCAAATAACGACTTACTTTTGCATTATGCAATAAAAGCATATAAACTCGATACTATAATCTGCAGTATAGGTTAGTAATAAATGTGTCGCTTGTCTGGTGCTGTCATGACTATATTACTATATTCTGTATATTACTGTATTCTTTTTTGATTCTGAACAAAGTTTTTCAAAGAAACATTTTCTTCTATTACTGGTGTGTTCTGCAGTTTTTATGAACTACTTGACGCATAGCAGTTTTCGATACAAATTTTAAAAACTTAAAAAGCGTTGAGCAAGTCCTAAATATTGTTATTTTAAGCTAAAAAATTTATCAAAGTTTTTCTATAACTAGCATCATGTAATGGAGGGTTGGAGAACACTACCCTGATACTTTCATTTTTTAGAAGCACCCTACCCCCCAATAATAACAATTTTCTGTTATTTACGAAAATAATAGCATTATTATTAATATAACATCATTAACGTTGTTTTACTTGCAATATTGTTATTTTTATTTCGGTGGCATTACTTTCATCGAAATGATTTTTTCGGATAATTCTACCATATTAAATCGAGTTGTGGTACAGATCATTTAGCTCTCTCTTAAGTTCACATTATCAAAATATTTGGAAGCTCATTGAGAACTTGAAGAAAGAGATGCATTTAAATGAATTAAAGTTTGAGCAAGCAATTTCAGGAATGGAAACGAGACAGGAAATGAAAAATTATAATGATGTATTGAGAAGAATATTGAAAATTGTGCAAGTCTATGGAGAGACAAACATTTTGGAATATTTAATAAGCTTATCCTCCTGTTTTTTTACAATTTTTAAAACATGATCATATTAGAGTAATAAAAATTTCATTCAGTCATTCAGTGTTTTCATAAATTTCATAATTAATGATTACTAGCGGATTATTATTTTTTGAAAAAGTAATTAATAAAAAAAGAATAAATTATTTTATTTTTATCTGATTTTTATTATTTTTTAATTTTTCTAAAATATTTTATAAAAAACAAATTAGTATTGAGATTTAAAATAAATTAGTAATCAATTGAATACACTAAATTTTTTTTCTGTATTCTTATAAAAATAATTTTAAACTTAAAATAAAATAATAATTTTATATGATTTTTATTATTTAAAAATGTTTTCTATTTGGTATAATATTTTCTAAAAAACAAAATATTAACATTCGATCTACAAAACGAATTGGTCACATTGTTATATTCAATAATTTAGTTTTTTTTTCATAATCGTATATTGCAATTTTTTGCGACTTCCAAAAATTTTCTATATTCAGCTTTTTCATGGGTTAATTTTAAACACGTTTCCAATGGATCTGAATGGTAAGTAATGCATCTTTTTTTTAAAGATGGAAATTTAAATACTACAATTTGAGCGTTCAGACAGCCTTTGGTTTCGAATTTCAATTATTGGTATTCATTTTAATAATATTAATATTAAATAAATAATATTTTAAAAATTGAAATAATTTTAATTATATTAATTTAATTATTAAATTCGTAGTTTTCTCAAGGATCCTGAAAGAATTATGTTTTTTTATTTTTAAGAAATCTTAATTTTCAGAACTTCACAAATGTCTTATTTTGGTTGTTTTATGTTTATCATTAACCATGTTAATGAAAAAATAATAAGTGATTTCTAAGTGTAAAAGAAAATGATATACATTTCGTATGCCTACCATCTATTAGTACCTCTACCTGTCAGCTTCTGGATGTCACTGTGTTTGGGCCAATGAAGAAATACTGATGCCAAGTACTACGACCTTTGGAATGAAGTGGAAGGTTGAAGTTGCAATACGCTCCAAAAAGACTGGTTCCATTTTTGTATTCATTGATAATAAAAAAATAATAATTTTCATCCCAAATTCTGAACTAACCTGAACCTACATATTCTTTTAAAAATAAATACTAAAAATGTTTTTAGTTAAAATTGAAATTAATAAGTTAAAAATAATTATTTGATTTAATAATTTACAAATTTTAAATAAAATTAAAAAATCATTTAAAATTTACAATCACAAAAGATTAAAAAATAAATTTAAATATTATATCTAAATTGATTTCATACAATTAGAATTTGAATATAAATCAATCATCTAAGTAGGAGAGACACAGTCCCAAATCAACATACAACATCAACAATCCGAATATTTCCAGCAATCGTAAATAAAAAAAACTAATTAATGATAATATTCTTACATTTTATTATGTTTGTTCAGAAGGCAGCTGCTTGGATGAACATAGAATGTCATTCCATTGTGAATATTTTTGTATACTCCAGGAGACTGAAATCGGCAAATTTGTCTACTATAGACATTCAAAATACATTTCACTATTTTTCTTCTGTCAGAAGGAACAGAAGAAGGATTAATTGATAAATTAAGATGCTTCATTATTTTAACTATTTGATCTCTAACTGAGTAAACATTTTCAAGTACTTTATAATTTATACAGTTTGCATCACACCAAATTTCTGATTTTGAGTTCTCTAACCACTTGTTGAAAATATTTAAAAACATAAAGTGATCTCCATCTGGATCATAGAAATCAGCTTTCACTTGGTTTAACTTATTTCTGAACTTTCTAGAATTTAAAAAGATATTCTTCTCCAAAAGCATGGCGAATATAGTGATGATATCCATGGAACAATCATACTGAGGAGAAAGATACAAGATTGTACCAATCTTTGGGTCAACCGGAAATCTATTTACACATCTTCCTAAATGTGTAATTTGAAAATGGTTATCTAAGCATTCGAGGTTTTGTAACTCTTTGGCACAAATCAGCAATTTATCTGCTTTGGGAATATCTAAAAACTTAAATGTAAATGGATCAATATTCATGGAAATCATTTTTAGTTCTATTGAACAAAGATCGTTTCGAAGTATTTCTGGTTCGACTTCCTCCGAAAATTGTTCATAATCTTCATAACTATACAATCGATAACACCAACCAGTATTAGTTCGACCTGCTCTTCCTTTTCTTTGATCCGCTTGAGACTTAGATATTCTAACAGTTTCTAAAATATCCATTCTAACTATATAGTCGAAACGCATCTGTTTCACAAATCCAGCATCAATGACGAACCTTATACCGTCAATGGTTATACTCGTCTCAGCAATATTTGTTGAAACAATTACTTTTCTTTCATTCATCTTAACTCGATTAAAAACTTGTTGTTGAGATTTATAATCCATTGATGCATGTAGCGGTAATACAACTAAACCTTCCATATCTTCTAGACATCCACAGCATTTTTCGATTTCTTCTTCTCCTTGAAGAAAGATCAAAACGTCTCCGTCACTCTGTTCTGAATGAAGTTTTCTAATAATACTGTATATTTTGTCATTAACACTAGTTTGTATCGGCTCATAAATCTCTTCTACTGGATACATTCTTCCACCAACTTTAATTATTGGTACGTCATTGAAATATTCTGAAAACCTTTGACTTTTGATAGTTGCTGATGTAATTATAATTTTTAAATCTGTTCTTGTTTCCATAAGCTTATTTAGAAGACCGATGATTACGTCAGTGCAAATTGACCTTTCATGTGCTTCGTCAATTATTACAACCCCAAATTTCCACAATTCAGGGTCTTTGACAAGTTTATTTAATAAAATACCGTCGGTGATAAACTTTATTTTGGTGTCTTTAGAACTATTTTTTTCAAATCTAATTTCGTATCCAACTTTGTCCCCCAACTTACATCCCATTTCCTCAGCTACTCTTTTAGCCATATTTATAGCCGCAATTCGTCGAGGTTGAGTAATGATTATCTGTTTATCATTATTTAGGTTATGTTCGTATATATATTGAGGCAATTGTGTAGTTTTCCCAGATCCTGTATCTCCAGTAATTACAATAACTTGATTATTCTGAATGGCCTAAAAAGTTTCAAAAATTATTTAGACAAATTTAATTATATAATATCATCAATAAATTAATAATATTATAAAGTAATGTATTAGAAATTCTGAAATTGATACAAATGATTAATGATCCGATAATTGAATAAAATCCAAATATCTGAACTAATTGGAACCTCAAAATTCTGTAAAAAATATTTACTGCAAATTTCATTGGTTAAAATTAAAATAAAAAATGTAGTAATAATTTATAATTATAATTTGTTTTAAAAATTTTAAAATAAAATTTATAAAATTACTTAAAATTTTGCAATGATGTTAATTTTTAAAAAAATTAAAATTATATGTAAATTTAAATTGACTTAGTTTTAGTTTATAAGAATTAAAATATTAATCAGCCATCTTAGTAGGAGAGACACTATCCCAAATCAACTCATAACATTCAAACATTAAACATTTCAAATATTCCTCACACAGAGGTTCTAACACTCATGATTAAATTGGCAATAATTTACAAAAGAATAACTAGAGCATTCCTGTTATAAACATGAAAATCCTGTATAGCTCATATTATAATGGGTAATATATAGATTATAATAATATATAGATATATATAATATATAGATTGCAGACACACGTAGAATGAACAATGCTCCAGGCAGATATACTAATGAGTAGCCTAGGAGATGGGAAAGGGATTAACTGTCAATTTATTAAATATTGCAAAGTATATTTACCTCCTCTCCATATCAAACTCGGTCTAATAAAAATTTTGTTAAGGACCAAAACAAGGAAGGTAGAGGCTTTGAGTATTTAGAAGAAAAATTTCCGAAAATAAGTGCTGCGAAATTAAGTGAAGGAATTTTTATCGGACCCTAAATGCGCGAAGAACTGAGAGATCCATGCTTTGTCCAGCTGTAAAAAAGAAGGAAAGAGTAGCATGGAGATCATTTAAAACAGTAGTTAATATTTTTAGCAGCGAGAAAGTCGAAAATTATGTGGAAATTATTGAAAACATGATCTGGTGCTATCGTAGGATGGCTTATCTTAGCCATGATGGCAGATTATTGTTGGTTTTTGCAGCAAGACACTACAACAGTGCTTAAGGGAAAAAACAAAAAATGTTGGTTTTCACTAATTAACTGGTATGGACATCTCATTATTTTTGATAACTGAGTAAATTTGCATGAATCAATTCTTATCCATTGTTCATATTCATCTGTCTCATTCTCCATTTTACTAATGAAATGTTCTCAAATAAAATTTTTAGAAACACTTTGAATTCGAAAATCGACAAAAAAAACAATTTATGTAACTGAAGAACCTTACATTGTAAATAAATTCTGGAGATATTTTTGAAATTATCATATTTGATTTAGCCATAGGCACTGGAACAGGTGGGGCTGGGGGGGCTGAAGCCCCCTAAATTTTGTCAATAGGGACTAAGGGATACACCAGCCCCCCGGCAGCTATATATGAAAGGGAAATATATTACGTTAAAAATACACCGGACATTCTTTTTTGTCCAACTACAAACAGACATGAAGCTTTTAATACATTACAAGAATTTTAGTTTCTAAATTATGTTTTAATGATTATATTTAAATAAATATGAGTGTTTTAAGACACATGGAGGTCACGAATTCTAATTATAAGTTTACTTCTGATAGTTTTGTATAAACCAACGGCTGAGACTGCTCTCCACTTGTTGCATAGAAATCTTTGTTTCTTACATCGGTTTCATAGTATGATTTCTAGTAGAAACAATATTAGAAACCATGGAAACTTTCTATAGTTCTTATTCTAAAATTTAATATTATTTTTTATTTTTTTGACGGTCATAGAATGCTGATTTTCTAATCGAATACTTTGGTAAATTACATTTTATTTAAAATGCGTATACTGGTGTCTGGTTCATTGTATTTTAACATATCGAAATGTGGATGTTTTGCGCTTATTTAACTCTTATAAATCAATTCAAGTATGTCAAAACGCCAAGGTTCTTTGTTGCAGTTTCTTACCAGGCTAGTAAAAAGGGCAATCATAGAAGCTATGAAATAATGATCTTTGCAATAAAACTCCCTTTATTACTTTTATTTTCTCCTTTTACTATTAAGACCTTATTGATAACTATAATAAGTTTACTTTATCACATATTTATACTAAACATTTTGTATACTTAGGTTTTAATGGTGCTACAGCTCTTATATATGAACTGAATCTTCATCCTGACAAATTCAACAGTCATCTGAATTTTATTTTTTTCCTGTAATGGTCTTTTTGAACTTCAAACTAATGGTTTTCCATTTTATTCTGTGTAGTGGTCATTAATGATCATTAATGAAGACAATGCATGTCACACTGAGTGTTGTATGTCAAAAGTATCATTTCAACCTACTTCAGAGAATATATTGAAAAACGCCTGCCAAGATTTTGGTAATGGTTCATTTCGAACTTTTCAGTATGATTGGTACAAGGAGTTTTCGTGGATAACATTCTGTATTTCAAAAATAAAAGGATTTTTATGTATTTTTAGTACGTCGACTGAGGGATACCTCATAACCTTCAGTAAAAATCTGAAAAACTTTTACGTACAATTGTTTTAATGACTGGAAAAAGGCATCCAGCGCTTTAAAACCCACAAGATACAAACCAAGGACATATGGAAGCTGAAATGAAACAAGAACAAAGAAAAGCAAAGTCCGTTTTATCTCAGTTAAATGAGCAGTATAGTTCACTTCAAGCCTTTCGACAAGACATATTTCTCAGACAGCTTAGTAGTCTACGTTATAGAATCACCCTGCGCACCATGCAGAAAGTGTCATACGAAACGATTTAAAGAAGTATTGCGATTTCATTATCACAAGTCAGTAGAACACTACCACATAGTTATTTATTTTGAAGCTATGGACAAAATCTGCAAAGAACTTATCAGGTATATCTCCCAAGTCTCTTTAAAATTCGAAAATTGAAAAGATAGTTGTGACGGCCACAAACTGGATTGGACCAGAAGATATTCTCATAGACGAGTCTGTCTTTCGATTTTATGATTCTGATATCAGCTCTTCTGCTTCCAAAATACAGTTGAATCTTTTGCCTGATTTAAAGAGAGAAATAACGAAAAGGCCATTCTTTGCTTTCGTGAAAGAAGTAAAAAAATTGATGTCTATTGCTGAGATGTTGATTGTATTGGTAATGGTAACGTCTTTGTTTTCAGAAATTTCTCATAATCTCTCTGAGGATGACCAAAGTAGTGACAAATTCAACACACGAACGTTCTTATTCTGCTATGAGAAGACTCAAGACGTACTTATGGAATTCAATGACACAAAAGCGCTTTAACAATCGCATGCTCCTACATTGTCACAAGTAAAGGACAGACAAATTGAATCTTCTTACAATAACAAGAGACTTTGTGCCCGCCAACCCTCGCAGAACAAACGTTTTTCGAGCAACTGGTCAATTGTATCGTTTAAATAAAATTTAATTAATTACTTCGCTTCGAAAATAAACTAGTTCCTGTACTTTGGGGAGGTCTAATAGCTACTATTTCATAGGACTGTCTTTTTTATTTTCAGCCTCCCCATGGGAAAAACCGTTCCGGTGCTTATCAATTTAGCACAAAACACCTTTTAATTTGCAGGACTCATGAAAAAATTTTTTTGTGACCTAGTGTTACCTGTGCGATTACATTTCATAAACACTTATCATATAATTCCTGTTATACTGTTTATTTTTCAGGAATTAAAAATCCTAAATACATTGAGTGCTACCATAATATCATCAATCAAGCTAAGAAATGTTTTTAATCATAAGAATTATCTACAATATGCACGAATAAGTAAAGTAAATAAAATAATTAACACGAAACCAACTTTAATAATATCCATTTTATGTTTGAAAATTGGTAACGTTTTTTGATTTTGATAATGACGTCTGAAACTAAGATTCATGGCGACCGGAATCTGAAACTGCCATTAATAATTTAAATTTGGTTTAAAATGCAGTTTAAATTTACAAGCTTTACCAATATTGGAAAATTATTTTAACCAGCATAATATATGAAATTTATATATTTATATATAAATTTATATATACGATATTTATATATTTGTTTCATTTTTGGTACATATTATATAACTTAGAAAATGAAAAAAATAAACACAGTGGAACATTTAAAACATAGTGTGGTGTGATTTTATATGGATTTAATAAATTATTTATAAATCCGTTTGTTTAAATTAATAATTGCTGTAATGTTAGTTTATATTAAAATATATTCCTATTCACGTCTTCTTCAAGCTATCGCGGCTGAGGAACAAAATAAGATTTACGGATGCAGTCCGGTTATTCGATGGATCCGAAAATTTCGCAGAATGGTGTCGCAAATTTGAGGCGACGGCAGCCGTTTGCGACATTGAAAAGGCGGTTGCTCTGCCAATGCTGCTCTAGGGTCGGGTGTTTGAATTGTTTTCCGGGTTACCGAGCGGAAAGCAGGGGTGCTATGAGGCGATAAAAGAAGTGCTACTGAGCGCCTACGGTCCTGACCTGAGGGAGGCGTATGCAGAATTCCGTTCTAGATATCTTCGACCAGGCGAAGCAGTTGAAGAATTCGCATCTGATCTGCGATGGTTCGCGACAAAGGGCAAGAGTCACATGAATTTTTTCTGAGACAGACCTTTATGTGCGGTCTACCGGACGAGATCGCGAAGCATTTATCGGCAGAATCAATAAGGAAAGAATTTCCGCTTGAGGAAATAATATCGATGGCACGCGTGCTACTCTGTATCAGCAAGTAGGAGATAAGTGACGCGACGGCAATGGCGTCATCGTTGGTTGCCGATGATAACGGACAGGGGAACAGTGAACCGGCAAACGTGACGACGGCGGCGACAAAATACAAAAATGGCGGAAATCGAGCGCATCACTCGAACTAAAATCGGTGGGGCCGCGGGCAGCGGAGCCGAAAGGAGGACGAAGAATGGGATCAATCCACCATCAAGGGTAAGCAGAGGCATTGCTTCATCTGTGATTCAGCAGACCACCTTTGTACTGAATCCCTACGCCACCAGCAGCGTCCGGGAAAAGATTAGCAGGGCCTCACCGTTGCGTGTGTCGGGTGTCTGCGGTTTATATCGCGCATCTGCCCACAGTCGAAGTCCGAGTCGAGGAGGCGAGCTGTGAGAGCACTGGTGGATACCGGGTGCTCAGTGTCTATGATCGACCAGCGGTTGGTTCTGGAGAATCAATCGGAACGACTATCCGAGAAGCTCCAAACAGTGCTCGGTCCAACGGTGATTAAATTCGGTGCCTGGCTGGAAGTCAGCATGTCCGGGCGCCAGATGCGGTGTTGGGTTCTGCTCGCCCGAAACCTGAGTTGAATTACGCGGATATGTTGCTAGGAATGGACATGATTTCCATGTTAGGAAAAGCGGAGCGGAACCAACGTTCAGTTCGGGTGGATCAAATGGTTTCAATCAGAAGCCAGGTTTGGGAGAGATCGACAGGAAGGATCCGACGGTTGCAGTACTGTCGTCACCCGTCGAAGTGGTGACGGTTGATTCAAAGCAGGAAAGGGCCGCCTGGCAGGGGGTAACAATTCAGATTTCGGACACAGATTTTACCGCAGATTTTGACGGTCAATTCTGGACGGTGCGGTAGCACTGGAAGGAAGGGCGAACCTCTCCAGTGCACAACAGCGTTGCAGAATATTCATCTGTCAAATAGCATCAAGCCGAAGTAAATTCGGATTAAAAGAGTGGAAATCAAAAAAGGGGAACAGATGAGCGTGTCAGTCACACTCGTTTGCTCGGGGGAAAATAAAGCGGACTTATTGACTCACGTCCCAGGCAACTGGTGGTCAATGGCAAAAAAATATCCGCAGCAGCAACAGTACCTTCAGATAAGTCGCAGGAGCCACTTGATGGTCTTAAAAAGCTCTATGAGATAAATCACTTCGGGGTTCGACGAACTCTTTTCCTAGCAAGGAAGATTTAAGGACCCAAGAAGGACTCGGAACAGCAAATTGAGGCGGTAATAAAGGATTGTGAGCCATGTGCTTCAATCGACCGTCGCAAGTGCGTTGGAGCGAGGGAGAACTGGGAGTGAAGAGAACATGGTAGCGTCTGGAGATAGACGTTGCGCATGTCGGACCGAAACAATTCCTCACAAGGTCGATTGCAGCCCAGGAAAATTTGCAATATGGCGCCAAATCACATCAGATAGCGAACCGGATATATGTGCAGCCATGAGCAGCGTGTGGAACGATTTTGAGCTACCAGAAGAAGTTCTGTTGGATAATTATAGCACTTTCAGGGGATCGGGGTGGCAGGCCTCCTTGCTCAGGTTGGAATCGAGGCCCGATTTCAATGCGTAAACCGGCCAAGTGACAATGGCATTGTGGAACGCAACCACCGAACGATCTAGAGAATGTTCGATCGGAGCGGCAGGGACGCCCAAGAGATGGTTGCTTGGTACAACGCAACCCCAAATTCAAATGGAGTAATTCCGGCGTCGACGGTTTTTGCACAAAAGAGAAGATTACGATTGCCAAAAACAGCCGGGATCGCAGCATAATCCATCACCAACGGAGCTGGCGGTCGGGGACGTGGTGTTCGTAAAACCGGCGCCACCATTCAGCTGTATGTCGCAGTGGAAGCGCGGAACAGTCACGGGGATGCAATCAGACATCAAGTGGAGGTGGACGGGAGGCCGTATCACGTCAGCCACGTGCGGCATGCACCATTGGGATCAGCTCGGTTTCGTTCAGATCACGAAGTGAGGGAAAACGTTGCAATGCGATCGGCGCAGCGCGATGGCCTTCGGGTTGATGAATCAGAACCTGTACATGAATCTAGAACAACCGTGGAGCTCGCTGGGGAGCGGTCTAGCAGAGCAATTCGCAGACCGGCCCGATTTGAAGACTTTGTGTGTGCGGGCGCAACAGCATGCCAAGGTGGCAAAATTCCCCCTTGTTCAAGCGGAGTATGCTTATGTGCCTTAAGAGCACGGGGCATGTGGTGTGATTTTATATGGATTTATTAAATTATTAATATATCAGTTTGTTTAAATTAATAGTTGCTGTAATGTTAGTTTATATTAAAATATATTTCTATTCAGGTCTTCTTCATATAGATATAAAGGACTTTAAAGCTTTAATGAATAACAAACATAAAATTTAAAATTATGATTCACTTTATGAAGAAAAAGACCAACATCATTAGTTTTTTTGGTATTTAACGTCGACATCTTTTTTAAAGTTGACAAAAAATAGAAATCTTTAAATTCATTATAATTATTTAAAATAATTTATGTAAATTTATTAAATTTATTGTTTAAAATTAAACATTTAATATTTTGAGAAATAACTAGATTAAATAATTTAATGTTTCGATGTTTTATTTCAGCTCGCATTTCGAAAATAAAGAAAGATATTGAAAAAGAATAAATGTAATATATTTTATTATTATATGTTATTGTTGGACAAAATATACTGTTAAATGTATTATGTAAAATTAAATTTTAATAGCAAATCTTTTACTTAAATTCAAAAAAATTTTTTAAAAAATATTTGAAATTTAATTTTGTATTCTCATAAATAATTTCCATCTTATAAATTTAATAATAATTAATATATAATGAACAATTTTATTATTATTATTGATTCAGTACTTACTTAAATAGAAATCGCTCTTGATCAACAAACGGATCTGATATATTATTTATATTTCAAATATAAATTATATTGGATCTTATTGATTTATTTAAAATAGTTTAATAATTAACCAATCAGAATGAAGCAAATAGAATCCAACTAGCAGAATTAATTGATTCACAATATTCTTGGAAATACAGACACATACGGATCAATATTACTGATCAAATCGTTAGAAAATGTGATCATACATACATCATTACTTAACGTTAAGGTAT
>MQRK01244056.1:39840-69354 GCA_001938485.1 Girardia tigrina
AAAATTTTTTTTATCAAATTGTATTGTCATCGGAAGCAAGCCTGTATAAAACTTCGTTCATGAAAATAAACGAAAAGATTGCTATTTAATACAGTGTATAAATTTGTAGATAATCGTAAGTGGTGTTTTGCAAAAAAAATTAGAAAAAATTATTTTTTTTCAAAATTTTTTTTATCAAATTGTATTGTCATCGGAACCAAACCTGTATAAAAAAATTCAGCTCAATTGGATGACTGAAAGTGGTCGAAAAATCGATCGCAAGATTTACAAACAAACAGACAGACAGACAGACAGACAGACATACAAGAAAGTAAGTTAAGAAAAACGTGGTAATAAGAATGAGTGGTCAAAGTGATTTATCGTAAAATTGGCTCATCAAACGTTAGATAAAATATTAAATGAGTCAATAAATAATAATAATCATGATAATGTGATTTCCACATTCGCTAATCATAAAATCATAAATTATAATAAACTTATATGAAGGTGTATCTTATGTATTCCTTTTTCAAAAGGTTTTCAACATTTCAAATCCTTAATTTTGAAAAACGTAATTCCAAATACTATGAACTTAAAAAATATTTAACAATAACATGAAATTCGTGATATTTTCGCGAATAAGTCTCCAACACCTCTGGTTTTCTGTTCTGATCTTGTTTATAAATATTCTTGTAATGACTGCAATCTGAAAATTGATATTCAAGCTTCACACTCAATCTATTTGTTGAACATTTTCAAACAGAATCTTAAGTACATAATCGATTACAAAATCAACATTTATCATCATATAAAAGCTTCAAAAACAAATGATAATTTAGTCTGAAGATGGCGAGTAATCCGTCAAAATGAATTACTAAAATACATGTTGAAAAGTGGCTTACAATATTTTTTAATGATTTAAAATTTCCGTTGTTTTTTAATTTTAGAAAAAAAATTCACATTGAAATGATTAGACAAGCAATTTTTACTGTATAGCATGGCCACACTATTGCACGTTTTACACTTTGCCATTAATGGATATTGCAACGAAAATCAAAGTTTTCAGGTAGTTATATGAATCTTCTTGGCACTTAAGAAAGATGAGCACGTATTTGTGTATTTCAAGTGAATCAAATATGAATAATTGTTGTGTGTTTTTAGAAAGTTCCATGTAATTAGGTTTATTTTTAATTAAAACTATTTTTTATATAAATATTAATGTATTTTATAATTAAAAAAATATGCAAACAAAATGTAAAAACTTGTACGTATTATTTTTTGTTATTGTAGTGTTATTTTAATTGTAAGTTTAAAAAAATAGTTTCTTTAAAATGATTGACAAAATAATTACAATAAAAATATATACAGTAATTATTTGCCGCATATTTTTTATGTAATTATTTATTATAATTATTATCAATCAATTAATTAATATGTTAAATTAATTAAATGACAATCTCAAACAAAATCCCCAACACACCAATCTCACATCGGATTTCAATTTACCGACCCACCAAAACAACAAATATCTCAAGAACTATATGATGATGAATCCCTACGGATTAAAACAGAATACACCGGCGCCGATCGGACTCCACTAGCTCCAGAACGGACTCGATCTCTACTCGAGCGCACTCGGTCCGGCCACCTCGTCCATCAAAAACACTATAATAGTCATTTCAGATGTCGATTTTCACTAGTTCACTCTATGGCGTCAATGTACATATGTCACAAGGTATTTACGTAGCAGGTGTACATTGTAAGTCCTCATGAATACCATGATTATTCCTCGGTCTTAACAGTTATTATTGTCATCATTACTTGAGTATAACAAAATGTTAATTAATTCAAATCTGTTTTTCATATTTTATTTTACTTGAAATCAATGTTGGGGTACCATTAATTCTGCATTATGAAACCCTACTTTACTTTCGAAGACTGAACGATATGGTTGAAATAAGAACTTTAGAAAATAATTAGTTTATACGATATCTCTTGATTCATGATGTTATGTTTGAATCTTATGATTTTTATGCACAAACTAATAAAATATATTTAAAATGGTATTTTTTTAACAGTTAATGAAGATGATTCTTGAGTGTAAATTAGAAAAAGTTCCAATAGAAATAATTGCTCTAGCCATCAATTTGGTTTGTGATGTGGACATCGCGTCTGTAATCAGTGAAGGTAAAGGGTTAAGGATGTTAATGAAACGTGCTTACAAATCCAGGGATTACATGATAATGAAAATGTTGCGTAATATTTCCCAACATGAAGGAGAAATTAAGATGAGATTTTTGGTTAGTTATTATTATCTTTCTCTATATTAGTTATATTGAATTAATAATATTATAAATAAAACTGACAATTTCATGCAATTTTTGCAATTTGTCTTATACAACTGTAAATATTCGACATTAGTCTTGAAGCATGTGGTTTAATATAGTCAAGATCCTCCTCATTTTTATAATAAAATTGACATGATATAATTAAATTCTAGATCTTCGAAAAATTTAGTTCTAAATGAGATAACTTTCTTTATTTCTCTTCTAATTAAAAATAAATAAATAAAAACAATTATTGATTATCCATGAACGTTGAATTTATATTCATCCTAATGATGAATTTTTAATGTTGAAGTTTGGCTATAATTCAGTGTAGTGGTCACTTTGGTAAGAGGTAAATAAATAAAAATTAATTTAAATATAAATATCTATTCATATAAATTAAATATATTAAAATTACTATATAAATGATTTATAATAAAAAAGCAGTTGTTTTACTGTTGAAAAACAGCGAACATACTTAAATCAACATACAGCATTCATACATTTACACATTCAAACAATTTAAAATATTCCTCACACAAATTAAAATGTCAAAGAATTTTTAAAATTAATAAAATTGAACGAAAATTAATTAATAATTACAAAATAAATCAATAATTAAAAATTAATTAATAATTATCAGAGAATGACAATAGGGATTTTTTTAATTAATAAAATTTAGCGAAATGTTTAAGTATTTGAAAATATTATTATTATAAGTATTTTTATTTATACCAGTTTAAGATTTATAAATGAAATTGTTTCTCAAAAAATAAGTTTATTTATCTATTTGTGTTAATCATTTTTTGTATTATAATAAAATTTGGATTTCGGAAGTAACTTTTAATAATAATTCCCAGGATGTTCCAAGAACAACTAACATTGGAGAACTATTTTATCTTTATTTATTTGTTATCTTGTTTTAACACTGGAGATTATATGAGCATGATGAATCGTAGGATGTATCCTAAGTATCCTTGAAGTAAATTTACCTCTTTCGTCATTATTTTTGACATATTTAACGTTTGTCTTATAGAATTTTTCCAAGCAAATGAAACCTACATAATCTTATAATTTTATGATAAATATTAAACAATCATCGAAAAAAGCGTCAATTTTGTTTTTGTTGTTAGTTACCAATTTCGTATTGTAAATTTTAGGAGTCATCTTTTAGGAGAGATCTTTGCTTCTCCTGACACTGCTTTGTGTTTGATTGTTTAGTGAAAGGGTTCTACTTTCTTGTATTGTGTTAGTTTTTGACACAAAGTATAGGATGTTTGAGATGAAACAGTATTTTGAAAGTTGGAAACTTTTTTCTACTGATTATCAAGGTTGATAGAACGTCCTTATTTTCAACGATCCAGAACTCAAGACATCTATTTTCGATTATATTTCACCATCCAGGATTGTAAGATTGATGATATTTTAAAATAAGCTTCACGCAAACATTTGCGGAAAATTTTGCAAGAATTATTTTTTTTATCAATTAATGTTATTATGATTTTTCGTATGAAATAAGAAACCAATCTTTGAAAATAAAAATATAATAAATGCAGCATGAGAAGTGTCCCCTCCTCATTTGCTTCTGATAATTATAAAAATTTTATTATTAAAATATAACAACATAAATATTTACTGCAATAATAAATCAGGATTACATAAGTGATCTTGCGGAAGTGATCACAAATAAAAGTGGCAAATTTGAGCACGAATTTATTGTGGAGTGTGTCGGGATTCTCTGTAACCTCACTATTCCAGAACTTGATTTCGAATTAATTCTAAAGGAATTCAATTTGGTTGATTGGATAAAGCAACATTTACAGTCATCAAAGGTTGAAGATGACCTAATTCTTGAAGTTGTTATGTTGGTCGGAACTGTGTCGAATGATAACACATGTGCGAAAATGGTAGCCGATGCTGGAATTATTCAATCCCTCATAGAATTAATTACAGGTAAATTATTTTTTCCTAAAAATGTTTGAATTGCTTTAAATTTTATTTACCTTCTGTTAAGGGAACTCACACATTTGACAGAACATTTATTACATTCACATTTCTTATCATCTTTATGATAATCAATAGTATTGTTTTCACTATAATCCATCAATCAATTTTCAATATCTCTCATTATAATCTGAACTATACTTGAGAAAATTATTTTATTTAAAAATATTTTATTTAAATTTGATTGGCTTAAATAAAATATTTCTATAATCATTTTTAAACATTAATTTGATTTTAATTATTTAAAAATTTACAAAAATAAAATCAATAAAATTATTTAAAAGTTGCAATAATAAAAATTAAAAATTCGGATATTAAATCTAAATTTAAATAAATTAGTTTTAGTTTATAAGAATTAAAATATTGATCATCTATCTGATTAGGAGAGGCACAATCCCAATTCGACACATAATATTTAAACATGCAAACACTACACAAAAAAATTACACACCGCATATTCGTCACACCTTCAATTGGTTTAAACTTTTATTTCAATTAACATGTAAGGTTTTGACTTCTAGATTAGTCGAGAATGTACCTGACATGATATGAAGAAGCATTATCTTTTCACAACGTATTAATAAGATTGATGTTTATTTATATGATAGACTTTAGATGGGGGTTTTCATTCAAATAGGGTCTCGTATCATGAAAAATATCTCAAGAAGATATTTTAAAAACTTTCAATTGTGACTTAAAAACAATGAGATTAAATGTTGAAAGAGTTCGTGAGAATACTTACCATTTTATGAACAGCATGATCAATTTGTGCTCTGATTAAGGGTCTTGTTTGGTGTTTAATATCTCCACAGTAGATCCCCTTCTATAAATTACTTGATTTTGCGTTTGAATTTCTTTTCTTAATCTTTGTTCTTATTCGTTCTGTAATTTAATCCTTTTCAATGAAAAAAATGCAAGTTGATTTCTTTTGCATCATTATTTGAAAAAAGTGCTTTTTTCAAGAGCTAAAACAGAGGACGTTTGTGCAGGGAAAGGTGTAATGCCCTCGATAAGACTTCAGCAGAATAATAACGAATTTTATTTGAGAATGGTAATCCGAATAGTAAAATTCAGAATACAAATAATAAGATACTTTCAAAATAAAATATTTTTTGTCTACGCAAAACCAATTTCCCACAACCATGCAAAGTAATATTGAAGTGGTGTGTCACTCCAGAGTTATTGGAAGGGGAAGTTATGTTCTTTTGTTATTGGTATCACGAATGGAAACATTTTTTTAATTTTGATGATTCCGTACTAAATGGGATTTTTATATTAAAAAGCGATATTATTCTCTTAAATTTTGCCCATGGACAAAATAATTTCAGTAGTTATTTAATAATATAAACAATATTTTATTATTATTGTGTAATTATAGATATTATTAATAATTATAATATCTGGGAAATTATATCAGTTTAAATTCAAATGACAATTTTGTTCTGCCTTCATTTATTACTGGTTTTTCAAAATATTTCAATGTTGATTTTTAATAATCGCTTATGCAAATTGATTGCGTCAAAAGGTTTATAACACTTGTTTTGTTGAACAATGGAAGCAAACTTTAACTAAATAGCTTTTCTAATTCTTGTGCAAACTCTTGTTGACATTTTCTTAAAATAAGTTTGAGCTCTCTGTGTCAAACATATTATGTTAAAGCATTTTTATAAGGTTTTAATTTACTAAGCAAAGAATATTCATTTATTTTCACAAATACAACGAACTATTGTGTGATTTTCATGAATTATAATATTTGAATAGTATTAAATCTTCAAAGATTGGTAAGAAGTGGCAGAAGATAAACCTAATTCTGGTCATCCAACGGATGAATTAAGTTAGAGATATACTGTGTTTCCCAACCTTTTTCAGGTGGCGGCAATATGAAATTTTAAAATTTCGCGGCACCCACCAACCCACACTCCTCCAAAAAATGGCGATTGTTTTTATTAGAAACGACTATATTAATCACATACTATATTTTTATTGCAAAATACATGTATCTTTTTGACTTTATAAATTTTTTAAAGGTAATTACATAAAAAATTGTATTGAAATTTCTTAGAGTTATAAAGATGCCAACCGAAAAAGTTTCAGAAATTGCAACTTTTTGCCACCCGGTTGCCCTATTTATAAAGGTTGATTAAAATGGTAAACGTTTGTATATCAGCGAAGTGAAAATGGTAAATGAAAATTTGTTTGAAATGTCATCAATATGTATTTATATTATTGTTTTTTAAAAAACTTTATTATGGATGTTGACATAAGCATAACTAACAGTCGCTGTCGTGATATACACTATGCTTCTACTTTTCCAATGCACTGGACATTATTACGACATGCGCATATCAGGGATTTACTGAGTGTTATTATTTAACAATGAATTTAAAGTTAAAGTAATTTAAATATTTCTTCTATATTTATAGATATTTTTTGTACAGTTTCATTTTTTCATTTATTTTATATATTATATATTATAATATTTTTGTGTAATACATATTTTATTATTTTATAATTTCGTACATCTCACGAGCTCGCGGCACCCAGGTTTGGAATCACTGGAGATATGGAAATGAACGTTAAGTAACAATCATAGGCATTTTTTATTACTATTATTTAGATCTGAGTGAGTTCCGTTCTTAAAATTTAATTGAAATTTTACTGATGAGAAACGTTACTTATGCCATTCCACGAACTCTATGTCACTTGTTACTTAGCCCTAAACATAAATTAACAATATGTACATAGCATGCACATATGGCAAGAAACTTCAGAAAAGAAATTAAGGTAGTAATGAAAATGACATCGGAGGTATCCTTATGAAATCATTAATCGTATATAACTGTTTTAATTAATGTAATTGATAGTTTTCCAAGAGAAGAGATAAATATTAAATACTAGAAAAAGACCCGTCATATATAATGTTTGAGCTGAATTTTCGTCCTTGAAAGTTTCTGTTTTAATTTTTAAATTGTAATTATTATAATTTATTATTTATTGCTTCGAATTCTGTGTTCATTTAACAATCGGTCAATTAAGTCGGCTCCCAGTGTCAGAATTGTTTCGATGCGGGCTATCCAAATTGACCACTTGGTTAGGTGGATTCACTCCGGTCCCTCCGCAATTTTTCATTTTATTTGTTGATATTATTTTTATAACGAAAATTTGTAATTTTTACAAAATTGATTTTCAGCAATATAATTAGTATATAAGAGATAAAAATCGTCATTTATCAAATAAATTAGCATTTTCATAATAATTTTCACGAAATTCCTTGTAGGAATCATCCAAATCGTCATTATTCAAAATCGGTATAGATTTAATTATTTAACGACTTGCACGGTTTTCGATCGATTTCGTCGGCTTCCGGGATTCCTTCAGTAAAGGCGCTGCACCGACATAATTGCCTTGATGCGGGCTATCCATATTGACTACGTCTATAGATGGATTCACTCCGGTTCTTCCGCAATTTCACATTTAAAAGCATGACTGAAAAACAAACAAACAAACTTTTTAGACAAATATTATATATATTCTCAATCTTTAATGGAGACAATTACATCTTTTGAGGATGAGATACAAAATGCATTGAATATATACATGTATTTGATTATTCTTTTTAGATTTGAAGATAACATTTTCTAAGAAATTTCACTCATATTTTATTAATTTTATTTTTTGTTGAACAGCAAAACAAGAAGATGATGAAATTGTTTGTCAAATCGTTTATGTTTTCTATCAGTTAATATTCCATGAATCGACTCGGAAAATTATTATTGATAAAACCCGTATGTTTTTCTTTAAATTGTGAGTCTTTCCAGAAATAATTTCTCTTTTCATTTATCTAGAAGCTCCGAGTTTTATTATCGATTTGATGCATGATAAGAATGCGGAAATCCGGAAAGTCTGTGATTGGACTCTAGATATTATTTCAGTAAGCAATATTTTCAGATCCCTAGTCTAATGTCATTTAATATAATTTAATTTTCAATGTTTATAAATGTTTGATTTATCCTAACATATTAACTTTCATTAAAATTCTTAATAAGAAATTTAAAAAATAATGGCAAAATTGATAAACCAGATTGGAACATAAACTCAAAGGAGTACGTACTCCTTTGAGTTTATGTTCCAATCTGGTTTATCAATTTTCGTGTAATGGATGCAACGCTACATACATTGGAGAGACATCTCGTCATCTCTGTAAACGGATTCAGGAGCATGGACGATTGGGTAATGAGAGTAATATTGTGGACATATGAAGGGTTGTAAGTCGGAGGTAAAAACAACTAATTTTAAAATATTGTGCAGTAATTTTAAAAATTATTGGGAAAGAGTTATTTGTGAGGCATTATTGATTAAATCACTTATTCTGTCCATTAATGTCCAAACAAGTCTCTCTTCCAATTTGTTGAAAATATTTAATTAGTTATTACGCAAGATGTTTGCATAATCATCAATTTGCTATATATAAGACAGTGAAATTGTTGTTAATTCAGCCTAAAGATGGTGGAAAATCCACCGAAATATATTGCGACAATAAAATTTCATTAAAATTGTTTATGTTATCCTATCGGATAAAATAAACAGTTTTTGATGAACATAGAATCTATTTATGTAACATCCAGAGGATACATAAAACTGTAGTGACTATTAGACCACCAAACTAAATCATATACAAATTTATAATATGTATGTGTATATACAAAAATTATATTTTTATATCTATAAAACTAAAGTGAAATAAAACGTTTTTATTTACCAAAACTAAAAAAGTTTCCGAAAATTTTCAGTCGAATAGTCAAATGACAAAAATCAGATTTGTTTTACTGTGCTGTGATTTACGTAGAATCAAAAAAAAATAATTTACTGATTGTTATTGCAATAAACATTGTTAATATGATTTAAATTTTTTATAATGACTGCTCCGCCATTGCGTCAAACAAAATGAATTGCTATATTTCAATTTTAGTTATAACGTCGGATGATTTTTCGAATCAAGTAGACACTCGAGTGATAATTACCTCATTGTCCCTCGAGAAATCGACGATAAAACACTAATGGATTATATTTCCCTCGTTAATGTGGTAATATACATATAAATACACACACACACACATATATATATATATATATATAGTAGCGTGCAAAAGTCTGTGGACAGTAAAAAATCAAAAATTTCCTAATTAAGCCATGAGTTTAAAATCTGGCATGCTTAAATTTTGACCAGATATGTAAGTTTTTATAAACTTTTACTCTAAATAAATCTTTTTTTAAATTTGTTAATATTTTTATGATGAACATTCAACTTTCAAATTTTAATCCGTGCAAAAGTCTGTGGACGGTACGTGACGTTTTGCCGCCGCCGTTTAGTCGCCGGATGTTCAAATTATTTATATTTATTATTATTATTAATATTTTTATCACAAATAATGTAACATGTTTTTAATACTTTAAAACAGTATATTCCAATAGATCTGATAGGAACATTTGATTCTTTTTGTTTGTGTTGGGAGTATTTATTAACAATATTATAAGTATTTATTAAAAATATTAAGTATTCATTGCTAATTCAATTGTACAAATATAAAAAGATAACTTTTAGATAATTATTAACTTATAAAATAAGAAAAGGTGAAATTGAAAAAAAATTATTCAATGAGTAAAGCTTTTATCGCTTTTTAGGACGACCACGCTTCCTTTTCTCTCCAATCGGTATGTAGTTTGCTTCAGCTGGTGGTTTTATGAATTTTAAACGAATTGCTAGACCAAGAATATGTTTCCATATAAATGTTTGAGAAAGTAAGGGCAAGTGCATGAGCCGGTTCGCCAATGCTCAATGCCGTGATGCAGAGTAACAATCCAGATAGCAAAGGCTCGCCTCCTGAACGGGTCGAAAGTTGCCCAAACTTTCGACTCGACGTACTTGATTTGGTCAGGGATGGCCTTTATCTCGTGCTCTTTTGGTACATAGTAAACGTTACCAATTTCAGTCTCATTTGAGCTCACGTCTTTCTTCTATTTTGCCAAATTTTATGCTGCCGTCCAATCTTTTAAGGAAATCGTTGTGCTTTCGCTGAATGACTTATCGCCATGAAAATACATTTTTGACCATCTATGCGTAGCTTCTAGAGATATCTCCAAAAACGAGACAGTGGCAGTCTTTCTCGAAATGTGTGTTCATTTTTTATTATCAAATTGAATGACTCCAACGCATTGTTTGTAGATGGCGTGCAGATTCGGGCGCCTTCGTACCAGTTTTTGTGAGTACAAAACCACATTTTATTTCATTTTTTTTGGAAAAATTTGATTGCTTTCAAAAAGATCTCTGCATTCGAAGACAGCTGCGAAAAATCAATATCTTCTTCCACAGGGTTTCTGTTTCTGGACTCATAGTCTCCTACGACGCATTTCGACGCATCTGCGCCCAACACATAATAAGCAAATTGTTATTGCCAAAAACATCAAGGAGAGCATTGTGTATTGCTTCTGATGCATCTGAAATGAGACCAGAGAAATTTACTGAGGATTCTAAATTTTTTAAATTGTATTGAATAATTTGAATAATTCCTGTTTCTCGTTCGAAGATATGCAAATGCAACACGGATGAAATTGCCTGTCCATATCACTAACACCAACAACCAAATTGACATTCTTTCGAAGTTCAGCTTGTATTGGCGTGCAACTTGTTAGATTTTGTAGGATTCTTCATCAAACGTTTCGTTGAAATTACAACTTGAAATGAACGACCACAGTCGTCGTCATCATCATCGTAGTCATCATCTTCATCAATGCTTATTTGAAATCCGATAACAACAGACTTGTCTTCATCATCGTCATCTACACTTGTATGTTCTTGACACCAACGTTCCAGTTCACCGATGCTGATCTTAGACGGTCCATATTTTTCAGAACGCAATTTATTTAAATAGTACTGGACCTGGGATTTATTTTTGATCGGCATGCCTTGTTCTCTAAGCTTTTCAAGTATTTTTTTCGCCTTGACGTTCAACTCAAACAGACGTTTGATCTCTACTTTGACTTCAACAGTAAGGCCTCTTGCTTGTTGACCAGCACACGAGTGGTCTTCCCGTGTTTGAAACAAATATATCTGCTCGTTAGGACTCTTGAATAATAGATAAAGGCTGGCATTGCACTGTGCATCGTGGTATTTCATTCGTTTGCAGCGATAGTGAAGTTTTTTACCATCAGCAGTTTTGTTTGTGTAGTGGTAGGCCCAATGATTTTCTCCGTTTATAACATCCATTGCTTGTTGTTTCGTGTCAAATTCACCGTCGCAGATCCAGTTACGATTTCTCTTATGCCTTCTTTTCGTTTTTTCCGCAGTTTTCGCATGCTCGAGTTCTAATTCACTCTCGCTTGAATATTGAGGAATATTATTTGAAGTAATTACAAAAGATTTATCTATTTTTTTAATTTAACTAATTTAATTATTAAAATAAACAAAAGATTTATCGATTTTTTAAAATTTAACTAATTTAACTAATTCGTGTCAAATTTAATTATTAAAATAGAGAAAAGATTTATTGATTTTTTTTAAATTTAACTAATTTAAATTTTATAATTTTTATTAACTGAGTTAATGTTTTTATTTTTGGTGCTAATTATTTATTTATCAGTACTATTTTTTTTAATTCGGAGCGGTTAATTTAAATACTGAGTATTTTAAATAAATACTGACACTTAAGATACTGAAATCTTAATACTGATAAATTGATTTTTTTCTAAGTGTTCTATTTAATATACTGAGAAATCAATTAAAAAAATACTGAGAGTTATTTTTTTTTACTGAGCCAAAAAATAGTCTAAAATTAATATCCTGAATTTACTTCCTGGCTTGAAGACAATTTGAAATTAGTCTACTTATAATCGATCAAGAGATAGAAATATATTTAGTTTATTGCTAACCAAACTTGTAAAAGTGTGACCACCGAAAATCTTCGACATATTCTGTTATCTCGCCAGAATAAAGGGTTAGACAATCCCAAGATCTAATTAACAACCAAGTCAAATTCATTTGTTCATTCTCAAATAAAGAAACTAATTCTTAAGATCCCATTACCTTATCTTACAACACAACACAATCTTACAACAACTGTATTAAACTAAAAAAAAAGGAAAACCATACTTTATAAAGCCTGCAAACAAAAGAATTGCTTCCAAAATAGTTTAAAGTAATTTACAATTGTTTGAGAATCCCATTTATCACCTTTCCTGTTTCATTGTGATGTCTACCTACATATTCTTTGTATTCTTTTAGAGTTACGTTCAATTTTAATATATATTTTTAATTGTAGTATTATTGTTATTTTCATTCATTCTTGTTTGATAAAGATTGGTTCACCAATATACTTGTTTTTCTCTATTTGTTAGGCCGCTTTTACAGGTTAGATCACGTACCACGATATTTTTCAGTTTTTTTGTCTTTTCAAATATTTAAAAAGCTTAATAAAGTAAAAATCAAATTTCATTTGTATCGAATGCAAATATTACTGGTTTATCATTAGAATATTTAGAATAACATAGAAATATTAATAGGAATTTGATGAAGAGTGGGCATTGAAGATTCAACAAGAGAAATATCGATGGTATAACAGTCAGTGGTTGGAAATGATAGAAGGTGGAGCGAATACTCCAGATATGGATCCTGCAGAAGATCCGGCATTTTTGTACGACACAGCGGTTAATTATCCTTACAATACAGTCGGTGCAGATGATTTATTGAATCGCTACGATATGCTGATGTCCGGTAACAGAAATTAAATGACTGAAAAGTAAACTGTTATCAAATACAGGCATGTATGATGAGGGTGGAATGCCAATGGATAGATCTGTCAGTCCCGCTATGGATCCAGCTCTGGGATCATTTGCATCAATGCATAATTATATGCGTTTCTCTGGAGGAGATTTGTTAGTTGTTAATATTAATAATATTTAATGATTATTTTATAAATTATAGTTTATAATCTATTTAATCTATAGTTTAAACTGTTATAAAAAATTGATTAAGGTGCTGATATTTATCATTTTCTTACAATATTGATCATTTTTGAGTCATGAATTACTTTCCTTATGAATATTTATATGAAATATGTTTTTCTTTAGTTGAAGGGGTTTTTCAATAACATAGTTTTACAATTTTTGTATCCAGACGCCAATAAAAAAATATAGAATGTATCATATATGATACACTTTCACAAATCCTCACACAGAGTAAAAATTTCCTTCGCCTTTGCAAGAAAATAATGTTATTTTTCAATGTCAGTCCAATTTCTATTGAATAAGATCAAAATTTCAAACGAAAAATCACTTTTTTTGGTAAAAAATCTACAAAAATAACTTAACGCTAATTTACTCTGACGACTGTCTCAACCATGTCTCCACACAAATGTGTGTCACATGGTGTATGAAAATATTTGCAAAGCTTTATAGAAATGATACACGGTGAGCATTTTGGTCAAATTATTCTAACTTCCATACTACAGCACTAAGAACGCGCGTATCACGTATGATACAAGGTGACTGAAAGGGTTAATATCGCATTGTTTTTAAGAAAAACTGAGGCTTTCGAAAAATGAAATTTATCATTGGACCATAGCTTTTGATAAACGTATTTTTATTGTTACAATCAAATCTTTTATATGGTTTTTCCATTCTTTTTATTTGCTTACTTTCTGTATAAGTATATATATATATATATATGTATCCATGGAATTTAGAAACCTATTTTTGAAGGCTTTTTACTCAATCAATTTTCTCCAATCTTTGCGCACTTACTCGTTCTCGATGACAATAAATGATGATGTAAAAATGTGATCGAAAAAAACTTTTTAAGATCCCAAAATGGGAAAAAACGGAAAATTTGGAGTTCCCGAACAATATCAATTGCACGAAATCTATAGATTATAAGTACTTTATATTAATTTTTAATGTGTTTTTTTAATTAAAATTTTTTTAATATTAAAATCTTTGTTTGCAAAGTTGAGTTCTGTCTGCATAAAGAATGGATATAAAAATTAAATTTTTTGATTTACTAGTTGAAATTGACACTGTCTTAGAAAAATTAATCATTTCATTTTAAAATTGTAATGAAATAAATAACATTACATTTAAATTGCCACAACATTTTCTTCATGGCGATGAGCACAAATCCAGGTTATCATTTGTGTTTTATTCATTCAAAATGTGTTTTTTTTTAATTTGAGGTGTTTCTATTTACGATTACTCTAATAAAATATCGGGGGTGTCAAAGAACTGAAAAGAAAAGCGATTTAGAATTTGATTGTAAAGTTAAATACAGGGAACTGCTACAGTTAAGCTTTCATTACTTTTTACATAGTTTCTCATGGAACGTATCTAACTCGTGAAAAGAGCCGGGTGTATTTTTTTATTGTAATATATTAATTTTTACTAACTGGATGTATAGTTGTATCCTAAATTCGTGAGGAAAGAAAAGATTACATGTGTAAAAAATAATTCAATTAATATTTACTTTTTAGTTACAATCAACTCTGAATTGAGTTTAGTGAATTTGAAGTTTTTGATATTTTATTCACTCAATTTCTGCTCTCTTTTTGTTTTAGGTTGTCTTTGTGGTCTTAGTGTAAGAACGTCTTTTATACAGACATTCATTCGGTTTACATTTCAATCATTACAAAGTTTCATTTCTCTTTCTTCGTAATTCTCTAGTATGAATCGTGTCACATGAGTCGTTATACAGTCTCCGCAATTAATCGTTGTATGAGGGGTTAATTTAAATTTTCATCTCGCCAGAATAATTTATTATTTATTTAATTTAAAAGGTTAAATATTTTAATGTTAATATGCATATTCAATATTTTAAAATTAAAAATGATATAATAAAATAACTATTAAAAAATCAAATACGTATTTAAAAATAAAATATGTTTTAATGTGTTTTTTAAATATTTTAAAAAATTAAAAATGATATAATAAAAGAAAATCATAAAAAAATTAAATATATATTTATAAAATAAAAAATATCTTTTTAATGTATCTATTAAATATCTTACAATTAAAAATGATAAGAAAACCATTAAATATTTATTTATAAATAAAAATATTTTTACAGTCATAACAATTTATATATGTTAATATAAGATATGAAACAATTTTAAATAAATTTTAAAATATATTTTTAGTTTTAATGTGAAAATTATTTAATAAATTTTAAAGATTTTAAAAATTGAATCGAAAAGAATTTAATAGATTAATTTGTGGCGAGATAATTAAATTAACAGAAAAATTTGTTTAAATATGTGAATTGTTGATATATTAATAAATTTTGGTGTTAAAAAAATGAATTCAGATATTGTTGTTGCAACCACTTCTCACACGTTGGAAATGTTATTAAATTTTATGACTGAAATTAAATGTTCACTACAAAATTAGTTTGTTAATCAATGGAAATGATACACAGATAGTCAGATTAATTACAATGAAGGTGAATGTATTTTTGTTTTTTTGTCTCTGACAACTCTTCCAAAATATCTGAGTATTCGGGTATACGGTAAATGAAAAATGCATTCAGATATTTTAATTGTTTAAAAATTTTGGTACGATGAATACAGAAATACTTGCAATTATTTTTAATAATACAGATTATGACTGTTTTATTAATGCAATGTTATTGACATAGATTATTAAGTATCCTTATTTTACCTGTTTTGGTTCTTGTAGTATATTACTTCACTGAACTTTCGGAAGATATACAGTCAAACCTCTTTATTTACCACCCTCCCAAATTTATCATATTTCCTTTGACTATGAGATGTTATATGAATATCAAGAATTATATTATGGACAATTTATTCGAGCGAGATATAAAAAGGAAAAATGAATTGCTAGAAGGTTTAAAAAATATTGAACGTGTTTATTTGACAAACAAAAGTCGAAAAAATTCAGAAAAATAACTGATTATTTTAAATAAAGATTATTTGGATTTCTTCGTTTTTTTGTATTCTTATAATACACTAGAAAAAGACCCGTCATATTTGACAGAAGAGCTGAATTTTCTTCTTTGAACATTTCTGTTTTAATTTTAAAATCATAATTATAATTTATTATTTCAAATTCGGTCTTAATTTAATAGTTGGTCGATTTCGTCGGCTTCCTGGCGTTTTTCAATGATAGCGCTGCACTGACAGAACCGTTTTGATGCGGGCTATCCAGATTGACTACGTCTTTGAGTGGATTCGCTTTGGTTCCTCCACCATTTTCATTTATATCATAGTATGACTGACTTCTATTATATTATTTTTCTCCAAAAATTTCACCTCAAAACTCATTCTAAAACAATAAATTCTCAATCATTGAAACTAACTTGAGTTCGGGAAATTTATTTCTCAAATTATAACAACTACATCAGTGATAATAGTAACAATATCAGTGTAAATCAGTGTAATATAATAATAATAATCGTAACAGAGGTCAAAAAAATAATAAAAACAATATTACGCTGCACACAGAGTCCACCGGCAAAATGAATCATTATCACACAGAACAAATGAAAAATCAATCTCCATTTCACAGAAATCAAAACTACCCTAGAGAATTCTGATATTGACAAAACAACGATTTTCAGTAACAAATCAACCGAATAGATTGCAAGACCAAATCGTTAATCACATAAACGGACTGTGCGTATCGGTGTGCAATGCACACTGTGCATATTTTGAGTTTGTGTCTCTGTGTATGTGTGTTTATGCATATGTGAGAGAGAGTGTGTGTGTGTGTGAGCGTTACGTAGATGAAACGTTTGGCTTTTATATATTTTATTATTAAGTTAAAAATAAAGATGATATTAATTTCTAATAATTGTCCATTTCATAAACTGACATATACACCAAAATTTATAAAAAAATATACTTTTACTAAACAATTCTATAATCACTAAGTTTTCAGTCTTTAAAATCCAGCCGGAGTTGAAGCCAGTGCAAAAGTTGAAAATTTTAACCAAAGGATATTTAAATACAGTATTGGATAGTTGTAATCTTAAAACAAAAATTAAAATTAATTAATTATCTTAATTTGTTCTAAACAAACTCAATCCATTGTCTACTATGAGTTACAATTTATCTTGTAATGGGCAATATTTTAGGTCAATATTCGAATTTCTCTTATTTTGCAGTCACTTTGTACTTAACTGGAAGGACACCATGGGCTGTTTTTAACTTATATTATTTATTTTCCTTTAAAATGGAAAACTAAAATTTAAAAGAGACAGTAATCATAAAACGTTTCATGTGAATGAATAAACTGTATCCATTTATGTGTACTAATTCAATGTTTCTCGAGGTAGTAGTTTAAATGGTGTTACAAAATTAATTTTCAAAGACATGATCCGAAAATTATTTAAGATTCAATAAGACCTTAAAGCCTGATAGGAAGGAATTATTGAGTCCTCGGTCTCCATCGTTAGTACTTTTTTAAATGTTGTATTTCTGTCAATGTCGTTTTAGCTTTTTAAATATATTGATTTACATTTTTTTCCAAATACTTTTAGTTACTTTAAAAGCTTTCACGTGTATTTATTATTTGGTGTTTTTATATAAATTATATTTTTTATATTTACTGGTTTCTATATTGCATAGTTTATTTCACAATTAGCTTATTTATTTTTTTGTAATCTCATTTTTTTATTAATATTATATTTATACAATAAATTTGTTCGTATTATTATGCCTAATTAAAAAAAAACATTTTCAAGTTACGCCTTTTAATACTGGTAATATTTTTCGGAAAATATCAGAATTAATAATACTTATTTTCGAAACGTTTTTGGTTGTCAGTAAAGTTTATTAAAAGATCGGACAGTCTGAACTACACTCTTATATTATAGATCAACATTTATCTGAAGACAGAAAATCGTTCTTTTGTAAAGCCATGATTTGGATAATAATTTTATGTTTATATTATTTAACAGAACATCCATTTGTTCTGATTCATCACATTTCTTCTGACGTCTCCCTTATTCTTTTTAACTTCATATGAACAAGTGTAACTTAGTTCGAACCTTTGATCTATCTTCATGATCCTTTGGGTCTGGAGGATTGATTATCATGATTGCCATTATTTTAGTTTTTTTCTTTAAAATATATTTTGTCATCTTTTTATATTAAAATAATATTTGGAAAAACACATCAAATTAATCAACTAAAATCGTTCGAGATGATACTTAATCACCGTTATTCTCATCTTTCCAACTTGAATTAGATCAATAATTTATTCCCGGTCGAAATTCCTTTCAGAATTTTTAGATTATTTGAACAACTAATTTAAATATGTATCAAAATCAATGCTTTCCGATCGAAGGGGCTTATATTCTTGGGGGTGCGAAAAAATGTTCTTAGAGTTGTACGGAAAAAAATATAAAATTATGTATTTTTTTCCTATTCTTTAATGCATATCTAAAATTCAAGAATACATTAAAATAAACAACTTGAATCTTATATCGAACGTTTAAGCCCGTTAACGTTAAATTACACAGTACGAAATGTATGAAATTAGTAATCCAAAGCGGGTTCGTCTTGTACCGTTTAGGTAGTCCAATAATCTCGATTGGGGTTAGTGACAATCAACGAGTTAAAGAACAATTGATAGTCTCTTAAAATCAAAAACGTTCATTTTTGATTCTGGGGTAACTTTTATAATATTGCTAGATTACATTTGATAAACCTTTATATCTTGTCTTATATAAAGTGATTTATAAAGTATCTAAAACCAATAAAAGCAACTATAACTACAGAAAGTCTTCTTAAACCTTAAGTCCTTGAATAAGTACTTCTTCAATATAATTTTTACTCGATGACACGCCACACTTTTACGAAAGCATTTCAAGTCAACGTGATAAATAAAAATATCCGAAAACAAATCAATATTATTGAATGAGGTAAGTCTTGGATCCATGTTAGTTATTTAATAAAAAAATAAGTAAAATAACCCATCGACAAAAATGATCGCTACCCAGTTATGGGATTTACATTATAAATGTCGTTGTTGAGGGATGTCTGATCTTTTACTCAATCCAGAACTCGTGTGGTGGTGACCTTTGGCACATCGAGAGAAAATGTCGATCCAGATCAACAAATTAAACAAATTTGAAAAAAATATTTAAAAGATATTAGCATAATTGAAAAAAATAATTTTATGATTGATAATTATTTTTTGATATTCGATTGATTTCAGTCCTTTTGACCGACCGGATAATCGGACAGGTTTCCGATCTGACATGGCAACCATCGAGCACAATATGTCAGTGGATAAATATGGTCGACCAATCCTTATTGACCCCAACGATGAAGCCCTGCAAGATTATATGAGCCAATACAAGAGAAATCCGAGAGGTGATTACAGATGACACAATTGTTTTGTTTTTTTTTTAATATAAAAGTGTCTTTATTTTTTGGTGTTTATAAATTATTACTATGTTTGTCTAAAATCACTTGAGCAAAAAAATAAATTGACCCTAATCTTCCAATTTTGAGGTGCAAACCTAAATGGCTTTAAAACCATGACTACTGGGAATAAGTTATTATTCTTATTAAACCTTTTCTTTTCAAGTCGAAACATAATTATGATAAGTAATAAATTGATACAGCAGAAAACAATCAATATATCTCAAATAAAAACGGTTCTTGATGGGTTAGGAAAATCATTTTTCTATAAATGATTGATTTTATATGTCCCTATTGGTGCATAAGAGGCGGGGGGATCTTTGGAGAAGGAGCAATGAAGATCTCTATTGGTTTTGAGAGCAGTCCAAAAGAAATTTTACTACTTCGCAAATGTTTGTTCTAAAAAGAATAAAACTATAAGTTCAGGATTTAAAATCCGGTTCGATGTTAAACCACAAATTTAAATTTAAATAAAAAATACCAATTTCCATCTGAGTGGGAGAATCACCATTCTAAATTCAACATACTTAAATCAACATACAGCATCCATACATTCACACATTCAAACAATTTAAAATATTCCTCACAATTCACTAAAATTTTCCTAAAACAAAAGAGGACTACATATGTATATTTATTGAAAAACAATATTCTAATCAATTGATATTTGATGCTCGGGTTGATCTGCTCTGGTAATTGTTGTTACACATACTGACCAACAATTCTGGATTGAATCTTCCGAGTGATGTGCGGCAAATTGGTTCTCCTCTCAGAGTTTGTGAAGTACTGGATGTGATCTGCACAGACATAGCGACAGAAATAGATCATCAAATAAGAAAAATTAATTTTAACCTTTACGACCACATATTCTCCGACTTTTGGCATTTCACAATCCGAGCTCATATCATTTTCCAAAGGTAGTGGAGTCTTCGGGAATATCACTTTCGTGTTACCATCGTTCCTTCCTGCCCATTCCTCCGAGGACCGCTTGCTGTCCTATATGAGACAAAAATTTAATTTCATTCGCCAGATCGACTCACATCGATAAATTAAATGGCCCAAAATAATATATTTTTAAAAATTATTGTACCGTTATGTTATGTTTCCATATTACAAGACATCTTTAACTCAAAGGCATTCGAAAGTTGCAAAGGAAAGAAAAGACATATTCTCATTATGAAGAACTTGGGACATGTTGCCGATTGAGTCAAATCTTTCGAAAAAAATTATTTGTAAATAAAATTAAAATATATTTGTCATTAAAAGATAAAAGTAAGTGTAAAAAAAGTTAAAATATGTACATTTTAATATTTATTAATAAGAAATTTAAAAAATAATGGCAAGTTGTTATGAAAATCAATAAAGCCATTCAAAAAATCAAATTTTAATGTCGCGATATATTTCGATATATTTTCCAACATCTTCAGACTGATTTAGCAACAATTTTGTTGTCTTATTTATAGCAAATTGATGATTATGCAAACACCTTAAATTAAATATTTTCAACAAAGTGAAAGAGAGACTTGTTTCGACATTAATGGACGGATTAAGCGATTTAATCAATAATGCCTCACAAGTAACTCTTTCCCAATAATTTTTAAAAATTATTTATTGTCCCATCAGATCTACAAACTCTCATATGTCCAACAAGATTACTACCATAACCATATCGTCCATGCTCCTGAATCCGTTTACAGAGATTATGAGACGTCTCTCCAACGTATGTAGCGTTGCACGCATTACACGAAAATTGATAAACCAGATTGGAACATAAACTCAAAGGAGTATGAGATTTATTGCTGAACATACTTTGAATTTTGTAAGATTTAGAAATGATTTTTAAATTCAAATTTTTACTATCGATTGATTTTAAAATAGACGATTTAAATTTTTTATAACCTTCTGAATAAGGAACGATTAGCGTATATCCAATATTAGAATTTCCATGAGATAATTTATCGGTTTTTAATTCGTCTTTACCCTCATGTTCTTTATTCATTAATTTATCTATCGTCTCATTAGTTAGTTTCTCTAAAAATGATATGGAAATGATTAGTTATTACGCAAGATGTTTGCATAATCATAAATTTGCTATATATCAGTGTCTGAGGGTTTCTCAACGGGAGCCATATGGTCCACCAGTGGGCTACGACGTATTTAATAGGGGGCCATGGAAAAAAAGTAAATTTGGGGCGCAACGGAAACTTCTTAAGGGGGCCACAAAAATTTTCTGAAATACAATTGTTAATTTTTGATAAAATTGTTGATAATTTTATTGTTAACAATCAAAAAATAAAAGTCGTATTTCAGAAATTAACAATTGTATTTCAAAAAATAAAAAATAGACATTGTTTCTAGGTTATGATTGTTTAAAATGTAAAACACAGAAAAATTTATTAATCCATTAGTAATCTTTTTTCTTGTTTAAATATTTCAAATTAATAAAAATCTATTATTCATGGCTAGTTCGACAAAGAAAAAATGTCGTCAATATTCTGTGGAGTACCTAGTTTTTGGTTTTATTCCTTCACCACAGGACTTACATAAGCCAATGTGTTTAATGTGTACAGCTACACTTTCAAATGACAGCATGAGACCGAGTAAGTTAAAAAATCACTTACAAAAATACATCCAGAGAAAAAAATGGATTGTTGGATTATTTTAAAAGTTTCGGATTGATTTTAATTCAAGAAAATCGATAAAACAATTGTTTGATCAAAAGTCAGCTCAAGTACACAGTGGGTTACTTGTCTCATATGAAATATCAAAATTAATGGCAAAAACTTGTAAGTCTCATAATTTTGGGGAATCATTAATTTCACCTGCAATTTTTTATTGTAATTTCATCAGTTATGAATAAAAGTCCACACGAAATTATACAAACCATTCCTTAGAGTAATTCTTCTGTATCTAGACGTATTGATGAAATGGCAGACGATGTGCATAAACAATTAATTGAGCAATTAAAAAAAATGGCTGTGGAAATTGATGAAACTACTTTACAGAGTAATGAAGCTCTTTTGATGACATATGTTCCATTTTTTAATGATAGACAACTTTGTTAGGAAATGCTTTTTGTACAAAAACTCAAGTCGGATACTAAAGGCGAAACAATGTTTGAAGTAGTCAAAAATTATTTTACAGATTAATTTTATGGTTAATTTTTTACTTTGAAATCAGGGTTCGCTGTGCATAGACTGTCAGATATACTACCAGTAGTGTCCTTCGAAACTAGGTAGATTGTGTTTAAGTCCGTTTCTAGACGAAAGTGTCTGAAAGCTCTGAATTTTATTGGAGTAACCAACGACATTCATACATCTGAAGAACCAGTAACCCCCTACACATGGACAGTTTGATACTTCTGAGTATGATATTTGTAGTGATGAGTAACCGAGTTTTGTACAATTACAACGCTGGTGAAGTCACAGTCGTTAATGATAGTATTTCCCATGAATTCCAGTGAAAATTCTTTTCGTTGAACAGAGTAACATACAGACAGTATCAGCGTCTCAGACTCCCGAAAAAGTATCTGGTCCAATACAGTTTAATGGATGGGAGGATCTCTTGTCATCAATAAGAATATTCGACACATCAATAGCCCATCTGGGAATGAGAGTGTTCATTCCAAAACAGCATTTGACATACTTAATACATAACAGATCATTCTAAAGTTTTCCTATAACACTACCCAACACTCAAATTTAGACAAAGATGTTTTTACCTCTACTATACGCAGAATTTGATGCTGAACACGAATACGATAGTCATTTTCCTCCTATACGTCCAGATTTTTTGTAAATTAAGAAAAACTGATAATTATATAAATTTTATATTTTAAAGCAACGTTATATTCTTACACATTAAAACAATAGAGTAAATCAATTGTAAATATATTAAAGTAAGTATTAAAGTAATAATTAACTGCCATTAAATTGTATTCTTATTATTCATGTAATATTTTTATATATTTTAAATTAAATTAGGGTGAACCAAAAGTCTTTTCGTATTTTCTACGTCTTTTTGTTCAATTGTTTCTTATTACCAAATAAAGATATTTTATATACATGTGTTATGTGTTTTTAAAGCTCTTGAACTGCTCTATCACAATATATATTAAAACTTATAATTAGTTGTTAATATAATTTTTATGGTCTTTTAGAAAAATTATGGAAAATTTTGAAATTCGTGTTCTTTTACGCCATTACTGGAAACATTGCATAAACGCAACTGCAGCAACAAAGAAGATATGCGAAGTTGAAGGCGATAATGTGGTCTAAAATCGTACTGCACAAAATTGGTTCAAAAGGTTCAACGAAGGCGACATTGACCTCGGAGATAATGCACGTTCAGGCCGACCTATCACCGTAGATTCCGGAGCAATTCGTGAAGCCATCAAGACAAATCCGTCAATAAATCCGAACTCGATATTCCTCAAACATCAATTGTACGACACCTTCACGCTCTTGGCAAGGTCAATAGACGACGTCGAGAAGTGTCTCATGAATTGACACAAATTCAAGTCGAAAAGCGTTTCGAAACTTGTCAAAAATTGCTTGAAAATCCACGCGATGACCGTTTCATCCGTCAAAAGCGAGTACTTCTACAACAGGACAATGCAAAACCGCACACCACCAAACAAACAAAGGAAAAAATCAAAAATCTCGACGCCTTTGAACTTCTTCCACACCAAGCGTATAGTCCGGATCTTGCACCATCGACTATCACCTTTTCCGCTCTATGGCACAGTTTCTTCGTGGTAGCAGCTTCAATAATCTGGCCAATGTCGAAAACGGGTGTCACCAGTTCTTCGCTTCTAAGAACAAGGATTGGTACCGCAGCGGGATCGCACAACTTGCCCATAGATGGGTTCAAGCTATAGATTCAAATGGCCTTTACTTTGAAACTTAAATGTTTTTTATTTGTTGTAAAATTATGTTTACATTTTTAATAAAAAATACGAAAAGACTTTTGATTCACCCTAATAACTTAGAAATTAATTTCTAAAATAGTAAAATAATAGAAAATATTAAAAATTGCATCAAATATATATTAAGAATACAATTTATGGGCAATTAATTATTACTTTAATGACAATCAAATATTGTAAACTATATTTACATTTAATTTGTTCTATTATTTTAACGAGTAATCATTGTGCGTTGCTTCAAATTGTGTCATTACTGCAATTTATTTTATAATTCTCGATAAGTTATTTTTAATATTATTACCTAATCAATACTTAAACAATTATAATTTTTTCAGGTTATGTCGAATAGACGTCAATGTGTCAACAATCTCAATAAATTTTGCTATATTTGTGGAAAATTTATATTTAAAGGTGCATCTAGATTCAAAAGCCTTTTTTTTCACTACTTTAAAATGAAAATAGGAGACCAGAACAAGTCATTTGCGCTCCATTGCGGGTGCCAGAAATTTTTTTCTGATCTCTCTCTATGGTCCTCTGGAAAACTGAAACAAATGCCATTTTCAACTCCAATGGCTTGGCGTGAGCAGATGGATCATGTTAACGATTGTTACTTCTGTTTGACAAATGTTCGTGGTCACAGTAAAAAGACAGCTCATCTTATTTATTATCATGATTTACCGTCAGCAGTCCTGCCAAGACCATATGAACCAGGAGAAGAGCCTCCTGTTCCACCGAAGGATTTAAACATTCTTTCTTACAACGATGATGAAGTATCAGAAACACAAGATTACATGGAAGCCAACTGGAGACCGGATGACGTGGAACACACATGTAAAACCATCAACCAAGATCAACTTGATAGTTTGGTCAGAAAATTGGGGTTATGGAAAGATGGTTCTTGTTGCAACCATGCTTAAAAAATTTGGTGTTTTAGCAGCAGGAACGAACACGACGGCTTACAGGGCAATGGATAAGATGTTCGTTGAATTCTTCAAAACAAGTAATGGCGATGAGATTGAAGGTCTTCTTTCGAGAATGAACATTCACACGAATGTGAAAGAGGACTGGTGGCTCTTTGTCGACGGTAGTGTCAATAGTATGAAGGCTGTGCTCCTCCATTAGGACAACAATTTTCTTGCACTGCCAGTGGCCTATTCCAGGAAAGTGAAAGAATCCTACTCCTCATTGAAATTGGTATTTGAGGTAATTCATTACGACAACTTCAAATGGAGAGTTTGTTCTGATTTAAAAATCATCGGAATGCTCACTGGGATGCTACTGAGTGGCTACACCAAATACAATTGTTTTATTTGTCTATGGGATAGCAGAGCGCGTCAGCAGCCTTACAACAGTAACCATTGGCTAGAACGTGTAAATCGAACACCAGGAGTGCAAAATGTCCTCCACGAGGATCTTGTACCACCGGGAAAAGTAATTTTACTACCTTTATATATCAAGCTATGGATTTTCAAAAATTTCGTCAAGGCTTTGGATTCGGAAGGCGAGCCAATGAAAACACTGAAGAATATTTTTCCGCGACTGCCAGCAGCCAAAATAAAAGGTGTCTTTGTTGGGCCAGATACGAGTAAATTAATGAAAAGTCAGCAAAAAAGACACAAAATCTTAAAATTAGTTACATCAACTTTACTATTCAAACAGTTCTTCTTATGTTGAGCAATATTGCTATCACTGTCCCTGCGATTATGTTCCTGAATCCGTTAACAGAGATGACGACAAGTCTCTCCGATGTATGTGGCGTTCAATTTAAAAATTGTATCTAGATCATGTAAGATAGGAAGTTTGTTTAGTAGTAAATCTATCACTCCAACTGGGTTATGTTCCAATTTAGTTTATCAATATAAATGTAATGGGTGTGGCGCCACATACATCGGAGAGACTTGTCATCATCTCTGTAAACGGATTCGGGAACATAATCGCAGGGAAAGTGATAACAATATTGCTCAACATAGGAAGAACTGTTTGAATAGCAAAGTTGATGTAAGTAATTTTAAGATTTTGTGCTCACAATTTGATAATTACTGGGAGAGGGTGATGTGTGAAGCATTGTTGATTAAATCTTTTAATCCTAAAATCAATGTCCAAACACCGTCCTCTTCAACTTTATTTAAAGTATTTTCATGATTTAAATGACATAATGATTACATAACATTGCTTTGATATATAGACGCGAGTATATCATCGTTAATTCAGTCTGATGATGACGGTTGATCCGTCGAAATTAATCACAATATATTCTGACGAAAATTTTTGACTTTTCTTTTATTTCTTAAATAATACAAGTGTTTTAAAAAATTTGTCGCTCAGTACAGTTTAAGAAATGCTGGATGCATTTATTAATTATTTTTTTATTAATTAATTATTTATTTATTTATTAAATGCAATGTAAATTATCAATAAATTTTGACTTTAGTTCTACAAATTTCATACTTGACGACCTAATAATAAAGGGTGGGCCAAAAGTAACTACACAATTTATTTAACCTATAGTTTCTTTTTCCTTTTATTAAATTTAACAAACACTAAAACAAAAATAAACTTTAAAAGTTATATTTTATTAATTTATCTTTTAAAGATTACATTATTTAGGTGTTTTCCATTTCCCGATTGACAAATTCTACATCTTTCTATGACAGTTTCCATTACCCTGTTTAAAACTGATGGCTTAATCGATCTTATTTCCTCGGTTATAATTTTCTTTAGATCTGATATTGAACTTGGGTTTCTTTTGTATACACAGTCTTTTAGATAACCCCATAAGAAATCAGATGCGTTAAGATCTGGAGATCTTGGAGGCCACTCAATGTTATCTCTTAGCAAATTCATAGTCTCATTTGCAGTGTGACAAGTGGCCCCGTCCTGTTGGCACCACATATCCGGTTTATTTTCGATGAATGGTAAAACAATCTCTCTGATCATTTGACGATACATTATTCCATTCACATTGATTTGGTGACCATCAGTATCTTCGAAAAAATAAGGCCCAATTATTACTTCAGAAGTAATACCGCACCACACTGTGCATTTTTGGGGATTTGAAGTTCGTTCAATAACCTCCATGGGATTTTCTGAACCCCAGAACCTCCAATTTTGCTTATTTATCACATCCAAAAGTGAGCCTCATCAGTCATTATCATTTTGTCAATGAAATCTGTAATTTCGACCACCATTTGCAGAATTCTGACAGAATAATCAACTCGTTTCTGAAAATCATTCGGTTGAAGTTTTTGGCAGATCTGAATTTTGTAGGCCTTCATTTTCAGATCAATTTTTAAAATTCGCCGAAGAGATGTCCTCGAAATATTCAGAAGACTCGAACGTTTTCTTGTCGATAATCTTGGTTTGAATTGAACATTTTCTTCTACGCGTTGGATATTTTCTTCGGATCTCACAATCTTAGGACGCCCAAATCTTGGCAAATCTACCGCCACACATCTAGAAGTCAAAAATTTATTTACAAATATTTAAAATTGTTCTTCTCTGTGGAACATTTTTAGTTTTATAACGCTTTTGAAATTCGCGCTGAACAGAAATAATTGAATTATTGAATTTTATTGAAGATTCGATCATAAATATTCTTTGCTCCGTTGTGTATCTTGGCATGATAACAATTCAAGGCCCGTGGAATAAAATAATTTAAAAAATTTTAAACAAAAGTAAACCAGAAAAAAAAATTTAAACAGAATAAATTGTGTAGTTACTTTTGGCTCACCCTTTATAAATGAATTCGTCATGAGTACTGTGTTACTGGTTTTCGACCTCGGACTTTTGCACTTTTTCAAAGTAAATAAGAAACATAAGATAACAAAAAATCTGGACGTATCGGAGAAAAACGACTATCATATCCGTGTTCAGCATCCAATTCTGCATATCATAGAGGTAAAGGCTTCTTTGACTAAAAATAAAAGTTCAAATTTGTCGAGTAGTGTAATTGAAAAATCAAAACAAAAAATGGAGAATTTTGCGAAGTTAATCACAATTATAGAAAAAGAAATTTTAAAGAATGTCAAAAAGTGCAAACTTAGATTTCTCAACACGCCATGAACGGAATGAAGAGAAAATTTACAAACTCCCAAATCATTATCCGCAGAAATACTGAGACAATATAAAAGAACAAATCGTTAACCAACACTATCAATCAGCACCAACTGAAGTGAGCCTACAGTAGCCTGATTCAAATCCCCAGCCCATCTACGGAACTCATCAGCGATTTCTGTGTGGCGCCTGTGTTTCACTTCTGTACTAACATCATCCGCTAATCTGTGAAACGCCCGCGTTTTCTGGGCAATCACAATAATTAACAAACGGTAAAATAGATCGACACTCACTTCTCTCATACTGTATGGGAAGCAGAATACATACTGATACTTCACTTGCTGCATCAAAGACAGGGTTAACTGGTGATCGACCTCGGTCTCACCACAGAATCCCGCAATGAAATCACTCGTCAAAGCCACATCTGACACAATTCGATCAACCAATTCAATCACACACATATTATGCAATATTAGATCATTTAAATAAGTAAATTGGTTCTAGGACTATACCGCATCGGACATTTCCGCACACGGATCAAATTTTTCATCAATTTTTGAGAATAAAATGATAAAGAACACGATCAGCTTTTGTTGCATACTGATACATGTCGGCTCTCCAAAGGGAACTGTTTATCTCACTTGTGGTGATGTCATTCCTCACCACATTCAGTAATATTGAACTCCAATGATGTCAAATCTCATGACATCACTAGAGTTCAAATTCCGGTGATTTCATATGTCATGACATCACCGGAATGTGCAATTGCAATGTCAATTTCAATTGCATC
>MQRK01244056.1:82843-97784 GCA_001938485.1 Girardia tigrina
CGGTTTCCATACAACGCGCTACGAATTAGACTGATTTGTACGGTTAAATCCGAGTTTCTTATAGCGCGGTTTCCATATAACGCGGTACGCACTCACCGCGTTATAGGAGGGTTGACTGTATATATAAGACAGCAAAATTGTTGTTAATTCAGCCTGAAGATGGTGGAAAATCCACTGAAATATATTGCGAAAATTATTTTTTTAATTTCTTATAAAACTTTTTTTAAATAACCTAATCCTAAAGAAAAAGATGTATGTTAATTACGCAACCACTAAGCTCACTGAATTATTTTAGAAAATATTCGTACAACGATTTCAGATGGAAATAAATACTTAAAAATTTATTTCACATTTCCCCAGGTGTGCTTCAATATATTTTATATATTTAAAATTTTTTATACTTAAAATTTGAATAATTATTTTTTGAATTGTTTTTTCTGTTTTTAAAATTATTTTCAGTTAATTTTTCTATGCAAATTTTTTTTATAATTTTAAAATATTTTTCCTCGTATGCTCATAATATTTGATATATTATTATATTTTTATTTTTGCATGGGCCGGTACGGAACTATACGACAACTCTCATTTTTATTATATTAAAAGTGCATAGACGAAATTTCTACGTAATTTTTTCGCGTGCAATTTGATCGTGATTAAATTCATAATTTAAGTAATATTAACTTCACACAAATCTCTCGTGTGAGAATAGCCGGCAGATTTAAGAATGGACATCGCAATTTCACTGTCATTGAAATTCATCTGACAGCCGTATGTTTCAATATAAACTGACGCCAAGAAATAATTAATATTCGAAACCGATTCTCAATTCTAATTACTTTTTTTATCATTAAAATCATTTGAAAAAAATCTTCGAAATAAATATTTATTGAAATGCTAATAATTTTGATCGTTTATATTTCGTCTAGAAATTTTATTAAACAAACTTTTCTCGCATTTGTTAAGCATCTTGATGTATAATTCATTTTGGCGGACTTAAATAACGAATATTAAAACAACAGTTGTCAAATGTTGACTTTATGTTTTGATAAAGATAATGATTTTAATTTTATATTCAATTGAGTGTTTCCTTGAGACTTTTTGAGGTTGATAATTACTTTAGGTACATAGAATTTCGATTTTTGAATAAATTTTATGTATTCAAAAAAAAATAAAATTGTATTAGATTAATGCAAAAGAAATGTCGTTTTTAAAACGGTCAACTTTAAATGCATATATTTTTTTAGAATTAACTTTATTAACCCTTTCCTGGCTGAATTAAGAATATCAATTTAAACACACCAAAAGTATGTTTTTTGAGTACATATAGGGTACCCAAAAATAATTTTTAGTTTTTTTTTCTTATACATAAAAAATATATGGTAATGATGCCATATGGAGTCATCAGTCTCATACACATATAATGCAAAATGATTCAATGTATTGAAAATAATTCTTTGGGTGGATTATTTGAAACACTGTGTTATGTTTTTAACTTTTAATATATTATGTACATAGTAATATTCAGTTTATATAGTTTTTATCTTACATCTATCAAAAATTTAAAAAAAAGATGAAATAGGTAGGTATATATTGTAAAAAAAAATATATATATATACACTGAAATGTAGTAAAATATATGCGAAAGCAGTAAAGTAATTAGAGTAAAAATTTAATTGACAACAAATATATCTTCTTATCGATCTTCCTTATCGATCTAAATAAAAAATGTTATCCCTATTCATTCATAGATGGCTATACAAGTCTGATATATATTATGATTCCATATGGCATCAATAGTCAGTAAAGGGTTAATCAAAATAAAAAGCATTATATTGAACACACTGTTGCCAACGCGTATCAAGTTTTTTATTCTGGTTTCATAAAATTCTGGAGTTCTGGAGGCGATGAAGTCGTCCAAGACTCTTTCAGCATCTCCTTTGTTTCTGAAGCATTTTTCGCGAAGGAACTGGCTGAAATCTTTGAAAAAATGATAGTCTGTCGATATTCATAGTAAATGGTAGTCAAGAAAATAACGGATAACATGAAATAGTAGGACACCTACTATTTTAATAGTAGGTGGAAAAAAAATTGAAAAGGCGCCCATTAATGGTTTACACCTACTATTTGGTGCTTTTGTTTTGAACTTGTCTTAAACTTGAAAAATAAATAAGAATTAAACTGGAAAAATAAGAATTTATTCATCATAGATAATAAAAACATCATCAGTTAATATTTCTTCACTATCACTGTGATCAGTTTCTTTTTGGGATTCCGACAAATACTTTTTTACAAATTGCTACAAATTTTTTTTTATAAATTTCTTTAAAAACGATACACCTACTATTTGATTCCACCTACTATTTTAATAGTAGGTGGAAAATTTTTTGAAAACTTCATTACACCTACTATTTCATGTCCACCTACTATTTGATGTTATCCGTTAGTATTCCAAGTAATAGAATGTCGAATAATAATTTTTCGAGATGAACTAAAATCTCATCAAATACAAGTTTGGATTTTATAATTTAACTCTAAATATAGATTCTTCGAACATTAATTATAGACATATTTAGATTAGCTACATATTTAGACAAAATATCAATTCCAGTAAATTATTTATCTTAAATTTTCAAATAACGAATATTTATTTACCGCGTGGACAGAAAACGGTAGTAATCGCCTTTCATTTTCAAGAAGAACACTTAAGCTTCACCGCCATTTGAAGCCACCAACAAGAACTCATCGAGTAAGGCTATTATATCAGCGCAGACTTCTTTCAATTCTTTTTCAATTTGACTTCGGTAGGCTTTAATCAATGGAAGTCGAGAAGGATCTTTTTGTTCGGCTTTTTGTTCGATGCTACTCATTATCATCCACGATGCTCTCCGACTTCCGATTACGTTTTTGTATGCTACGGATAATAAGTTACGCTCTTCCATGTTCAATTTGCCGGTCATTTTAGCGACATCTCTCATCGCATCAACCATTTTATCATATCTTTCAGCCTGTTCAGCTAATTTAGCTCTATAAACTTTCGTTTCTCTATCGGTCATTTCGTTTATCAATCTACTTCCTCGCGTTCGTTCGATTAAAACTATTTTTTTAAAAAAAAGTCAAAACACGAAACTTTTTAATTGAACTTGAAATTGCAAAATTGAAATTGTGTTTATAATTCACAAAATATACACACACATAGCATACACACTTTCAACCAATCAATTATTTAACATATCATACACACAAACACAAACACACACTTACCAGACATTCACACAAGCCAATCACCAAATAAAATACATACCTGATCATATTGCAATTACATAATTTCACAAAGGAGGCTCATAATTCATAATTCACATTATCGACATTATTTGATTCACACTATATTAACATTATCGATTGATAATGTGTTTTTAACTGTATTTTATTGTATTTTATTTACAATTCATTTTTATATTTCTCTTTTAAGAGCATTGTCTACATTGGTCCACAAATGAGTCTATTTATCAAATTTAAATAAACATTTCGTCAAATTATTGGTTGAAATTGCTGAACGAATCGACAACAAATACCTTTTACCTCTGATCTTTTCTCGATTATTCAATTTAATCATTTTACATTTAATTATTTACTATTTACTATTATTTACTATTTTCTATTTAATTATCCAATTTATTTAATTTATCAATTCAATCATATATTTCATTCATGAATTCCTGAAACTGGCAAAAATGTTCGGTCAAATAGGCACTTCTCCGCTCCACCGCGTTTTATGTACCTTAGCTCATTTGGTCTGTTATATAGTAATTATTTGCAGCAATTTGTATAGCCTGTGACATGAAATTTTGCAAAGTTATTCATTTAACAATGTATTTAAATTCTAATTTATCTATACATTTACCAATTCAAAATAAAAAATTATATAAGCTCCAGATTATTGAGGAATATAATCACAATAAACAAAATCTTTAAAAAATCGATTGATTATTCGTGTTAAATTATCATCTAGATATTTTTTTAAAAATATTTATTTTAAATATAATTTTTTGATAACCACATAATCCGTTAGCGACATAAAATATCAATTTCATTATGTTTAACCACCCTCATTTAACGAAATTTCAAATTTATTATTCAATTTGTTGTATTATAAATTAGTGCAGTGGTTTCCAGCCTTTTTGTACCGGTGCCCCCCTTTTAAAAAAATTGGTACGCCCCCCTTTAAAAAAAATGTTGATTCATTTTTTGTGACACCTATTCGATTTTTTTGGTCGTATTCAAAAATGATATTTTGGAAACAGCTGCATGCCCCTCTTGCAACAGTCTCGTGTCCCCTGGGGGCGCGCTTCACAGGTTGGAAACCACTGCATTAGTGTATCACTACTTCGTTCAACAGCAAACAATTAAATTATTACATGAATAATACCGAATAAAAAATTTAATGTACAGTGACTTGCAGTTAACAGCAAATTATTGTCGGTCATGTTGCTACATATTAGGATTGTGATTCTTTCTTTCGACATTTTCCAATCAATGAATTTCCAATCTTTGAATTTGAGTAACAGATGGATGGTGAAGATCTTCATGACTTCATCGGCAATCAAAAAATTCGAAACAAGACCAAATGAAGGAAACTCTAGACAAGTAATGTTTACAGATTATAGACAGGCATATGACAAAGACCAGGAAAACGAGGATGCATGATCACAAGGAGAGGTGATCAGTATCCTTCATTAAAAAGTAAAAAATGTTAATGTATGTGATTGTGTGTGTGTAATGATTGAGTGTTGGAAGATACCCCTATCGCAGTTTGCGAATTAGATTGTTGGAAAGAAGTATAGGATGCATACTGTTTTAATAAAGAAACGTTTAATTTGCTAAACGAAGACCGTTTAAAAGTTTAAAAAATTATAAAAGTGCCCACGTCTATCAATGAAATTAGAGATCGTTTAAACGTTTTTTAAACGTTTAATTTGCTAAACGAAGACCGTTTAAACGTTTAGAAAATTTTAAAACGTGCCCACGTCTAATTTTATATTGATGCCAAATCAAAGTCTATTTCTTCTGAACTTAGACATCCTTTATTGAAGAATGTTTTCAAACCAACAGAAAATTGCAATTTCAAAGAAGACGCAATTGAAAAAAATCAAAGTTTTAGGCATACATGGCTTTCTTAGTACTCACCATGGTTGGCTTATTCACGAAAACTAAAAGGAGCCCTTTGCATTGTGTTCTATTTCCCCAAAACGTTCATCGTGGTTTTCAAGGTGTATTTATTACGTCTGCTTTTTCAAAGTATAAACATTTTAATGAATGTGCTAAAAACCATATTCAATCTGGGTGGCACAAAGGATCTTAACAAGATGCTCAAACTTTTCTGGCTATAAAGAATGATTGCAGTTAGGATATTTTATGTCAACTTGATGATTCTATACGAACAACTGTTCTGAAGAATAGAAACAAATTATATCCAATTTTATGATAAATAATATTTTGTGTTATGAATGACATAGCTCTTAGAGGAAAAGAAAGTGATATGGGAAATGTGCAAGATTTGTTTTCTTTTCGAATAGAAGCCGGTGATAAAGCATTAAAAATGCATTAAGAAACAGCTCCTCGTAAAGCACGTTATACCTATCAAATGACGCAAAATGAACTAATTAATATATGCGAAAATATGCTTCGCAAAGATATTGTTTAGGCTGCAAATAACTCCATTGGTTTTTCCCTTTTAGCGGATGAAACTGGAGATATATCAGGAAATGAACAATTATTGATAGGTGTGTGATTTGTTGATACAATTGAAGGAAAATATGCTATAAGAGAAGAATTTATAGGATTTATCTTTTTAAAAAATATGAATGCTTCTACGATTGCCAATTTCATTTTAAGTCAATGCAAAATCTTTGGTCTCGATCTTGATAAATTATTAGGATAGGGTTATGATGGATGTTCTACCATGGCGAGACACGATAATGAGGTTCAAGCAATTATTAGAAAAAATATTCTAAAGCTGCCTTTGTTCATGCCGCCTGTCACAGGCTGAATTTAGTAGTCAACAGTAATTCCTGAGATTCGAAATACTATAGCAACAATTAATGCTGTAATCATTTTCTTTCGTGGAAGTTCTTTAAGAAGATCGTTAATTCCAAACATACCTTTATTTTGTGAAACTCGTTCGACGAGTAAATACAAGAGTATTAGGATTTGTTTGAAAATTTTGAACATATATTTAATTAGTTGGAATATTTGGCAACAATATCCAGTGGCAATAATAAACAGATAGTTTATCAATTCTTTTGGACATGCAATTCATCAACATTTTTATTTTGTTTAAAAATAATTTCTTCATATTCGTCACTACTTGAATCTATTACACAATCTATTACTTTAAACAAAACATCTAGATATTGTTCAAGTACAAGGTCATGTACAGAAGTTTTCAACGGTATTTAATCTCCACAGGGCAGACGCCGAAACGTATTTTAAAACTGATGAAATGACAAAATTTCAAAATAAAGATCCAAAAAATTTTAATTTTTTTAAAGATCAAAATTGACCATTTTCAAGTATTCACTTCACTAAAAAATTAACAATGGCTAATTACTAGAAAGATGTTGGTTATGTTATTTTACTAGTAGGAATGGCGTTTTTTGTCTAGTTTGTAAACTCTTTTCTAAAACTCCTTCTCAGTATTCAACTGGATTCTCCGATTGGAAACATATAGGTGTTTGTTTAGAAAAACACGAAAACTCTAGTGAACACAAAACATCATTACTAGTTTAGATAACACGTAAGGAAAATAAGTCTGTAATTGATAAGCAGTTGCAGGAGCAACTAACAGAAAAGACTAATTATTATTATGAAGTTCTAAAACTAGTCATCGCAGTAGTTAAATATTTAAGTGTGAGAGGCTTAGCATATAGGGGCTATGAGGAAATATTTGGGTCTTCTCAAAACGGTAATTTCATGGGGGCTCTGGAATTAATTGCAGAATTTAACCCATTCCTGCGTCAACATATCCTGCAGCGAGAGCTGCGAACAAAGTCAACTTCATACTTATCTAAAACTACTTACGAATAAATCATAAAGATAATGGAGAAAAAGTGGTAAAAACAATTATTAATTAAATAAATAACGAAGACGTGAAGTACTTCTTCATAGTTATGGATTCGACACCAAATTTATCCCACAATGATCAACTATCCATTGTAATACGATATATTTTCGAGGGAAAAGTATATGAAAAGTGTGTTTCTTTTATCAAAATAAATAGTCATACTGGATTATATTTATTTAATTCTCTACAAGCATTTCTACAACAACATGGACTGCCTCTGGTCAATTGCAGAGGTCAATATTTTGACAACGCTGCAAGTGTATCCGGTCAATATAATGGCTGGAGCGGAGAATTGCCAATTTTGACCGAACATTTATTTGCCAGTTTCAATGTATATAAATAAAAATATAATTAAAATAATTAAATTAAATAACAGTAATTAAATAATTAAAATAAAAACTAATTTAAATTAAATTAAGAAATTGAATAAATAAAAGAATTAAATAACAAAATTGAATTAGATAAAAAGAAAATGAATAGATTGAATTAAAATAAGCAAAATATAATTGAGTTAATTGAATGATTAATTGCAATTGGAACTGTATCGGACAGGCGGTCACGTGATTGTTGTTTGGAAATGTGGTTTTTTTGTTATCAATCGATAGTGTGAATTGTTGATATTCGAGCGGAGTGGTGAGCCTCATTTTTTTGTTCTGGTGATTTATTTCTTTGTGTATGAGTGCAGTGTGTATGCATGTTTTGTTTAATGTGAATGGTGATTGCGTGTTTGTGTGTTGTGATATGTTGATTTGATTGGAGAATTGTGAGTGTGTGTGTTGAGTGGCTGGCCTTTGTGTTTTTTGTCACAATAACAAAAAAGAGTGAAAGGTGTTCGGTTTTTCGGGTTCAAGTAACAATGTTCAATTCAAAAGTGAAACTATAATTAAATATTGAAGCTTCCAACGGATTAATAAAAATTAATGTCTGATTCTTTTGACTTTACTAATATTTACNATGTTAAATTTAAAAGAGCAAAATTTATTTTACCTCTTCATTATTTGAAAGATATTTTGAACGGATTAAAAAAAGTTTTCTTTGGCGAAAATTTAATTGATTTAAAAAATTCACCTTTAAATCTATATGATAGACTTTTTGGTTCTGAATCACGAAAGTACATGCTTAATGTTTTGGTTCTAATCGCAGATTTGGAATCTAATGTCGGAGCCGCTTGTATTGAATTACTTAATAATGATTTTGAAAACTGTAATTATCGTAACCAAAATAATCTACAAATATCGATATTATTGCATGTTGTGAAGATTCTGAGAATACAAAAGATTCTAATGACCAAAATAATTCCGTAAAAACTGATTTAACAATTTCCAGTGATACTAAGACTGTATGTGTTAGTGAAGACCTTTGTAAATTTAAATTGCGTAAACGAGATGGAATTCCGCTCATTGTTTTGCTTAATAAAATGAAATGCATCTTTCAACCGACATGCTCAATGAAAAATAATTATTCTCAGCCTAAAATATCGTGGAGACACGGTTTCCTGTCCAATGGCCTTCAAGCACATTTTAAAGAAATAATAAATATGTTGATTATTTGTCATGTGCTGCTCACTCCCGAAATCTTGTTGGTAAGCACGCAGTTAAAACTTCAACTCAGGTCATTATTGTTTTGGAATTGGACAACAAATATATGTATTTTTTCTACTTCTTCCTACAGATGGGAACTCCTAAATAGTGAAGAAAAACTAAAACTTTTAATAAAAAGTTTTAGTCAAACTAGATGGTCTTCCCATTTTGATGCTGTCAGAGCGTTAAAAGATAGTTAAAGAAATATAATGACAATGCTATAAAGTTTCAGTGAGAATACAAATGAAAAGCTCGATTTTCGAAAAGAGACTCAGAATATATATACCAAAAGTCTTTTCGTATTTTCTACGTCTTTTTGTTCAATTGTTTCTTATTACCAAATAAAGATATTTTATATACATGTGATATATGTTTTTAAAGCTTTTGAACTGCTCTATCACAATATGTATTAAAACTTCTAATTAGCCGTTAATATAATTTTTATGGTCTTTTAGAAAAATCATGGAAAATTTTGAAATTCGTGTTCTTTTACGCCATTACTGGAAACAGGGCTTAAATGCAACTGCAGCAACAAAGAAGATATGCGAGGTTGAAGGGGATAATGTGATCTCGAATCGTACTGCACAAAATTGGTTCAAAAGGTTCAACGAAGGGGACATTGACCTCGGAGACAATGCAAGTTCAGGTCGACATATCACCGTAGATTCCGTAGCAAATGACGATTTGATATTGACGTCCACTCATCGAAAGTCAAACTAAAACCAAAACTTCGTTTTTTCATGTCTGAGAGGTTTTTTTCTAATTACATCGCAAATATTTACCTCAATTTAACACAATTTTCCGAAATGTATTTGACGATTGTGGTATATCTTGAAATCCTTTCAATTCAAGTAGCGATCTTAGATCAAATAATGTACAGAATAAAGAAAAGGCCATACCGTCTTTCGCGGTCATGTATGATATAACCGCTGCCAAAGAGTCGTCACTTTTCTTATGAAAATATCCTGTAATTTGCTTTTTAGATAAAGACATTTTGGTTTTTGGTGTGGATAAATTTGTGGACGTTTCACTGCTTCCACTACAATCTTTAAATCCTCGTTTCAGAGCAGTAATTTTGTGTACTGTTTGCAAACTCGAATGAAGTGCACCAGTTGATCCACCTAAGCATTTCATTACTTTTGAACATGTTTTGCATTTTGCCACTTGACCATTTCTCTCTCGAAGAAAATATGCCCAAAGTTATTTATCATTTTCAATAACTTTCTTGTATTCCTCGAATTTGTAATCCATACTTCTAAAAAACAATTATTAAAAATGGATTTAAAGGTCACACATTTATAATTTTCTATACTTTTCCTTGATACTGAATAATAATTTCTTTAATAAAAAATTTGTTTAAAATAAATATTTAAACAATTTGAAATAAATTATGCATTTTATTGGAATTACGAGAATTAAAAATAGAAAATAATAATGCAAATATTAAAAATGTAAAGATTTTTAATAAAATTATAAAAACCGGGTTTCTGAGGTTTCAAAACAATGAAAAAAACCGGTTTTTTCAAAACCGGAAAACCCGGTTTGCAATCCCCACACAGGACCATTTACTAGCACCAGAAAGGGATAACGATACATCCTTGGTGTGATTGACTTTTTCTCGAAATATATATGCATAATACACGATGAAGACAATAACAGAAGAAAAGTGGTCAAAAATCTATTGATTCATTTGATATCGAAATTTGGTATTTCAGAACGACAGGGGCACTTATTTTACATAAAATTTATTTATTGAACACTGTCGAGAACTGGGAATCAACAAGACGTTTACTTCGCAATACTATCCACAGAGAAATGTATTAATAGAAAAGTTGTTCCAAACGGTAAGTGATGGAGGAAAGAAAAATTCAAGACGTGAAGTATGTGAAACACTACTTCTGTGAAGCACTACTATAGAACTGGGAATACGAACAACAAAGTAAAAAACCACTAAGTGTTCTTTGGACGCAAACTAAGAGTCGAATTCATTCACTCTGAACTCTTCTCTGACACGGAATTTCATGGCACAGATGAATATGTTATTGAAATGAAAAGTGACACAAAAATAGTCCACGAATTCATTACTAGAAATTTGAGGGAACAAATGAAAAAGATAAAATAAGGTATGACAAGCATCGGTGAAACGAAAAAATACAAGTCCGGTAGAAAGTTATGGTCAAAAATCAAGGAGCACAAGGATTTTAAAATAAATACATTCGGTCATTCGATATCAGGAGAATTATCGACGACTGGGCATTCATTTTATATCATGAAGGGGCGAATAAAGAAATACAACGTAACTACAACCAGATCAAAGAAGTGAAAAAAACCGAAGATCAGTGTCGGGAAACAAAGAATCAAACCAGTATACGAATTTGGAGAACAAATGGTAATGAAACAGCTCAGGTCAAATAGCGAAGATACCCGACCATAAGTACAAGGAATTCAAGTCCAATATACAGATGATTTCGAAGAGGGGAATGTGATTGTAGTGATCACTCAATTAATTTTAATAAAAAAAATCAAAGTGTAGTGCAACATTGAAAATGTAATTAATTAATCAAAATCAAAAAAAATTAACAATCGAAAAAAACTATTTTTTTGATAATTGTAAAAAATCTATTTTGATAAAAAAATTGAAGAAAAACTATAATTAATTTTATGAATTGTGTTTAAATAATTGAATAAAGAAATTATTCGTTGTTTAAATAATATGTTTTGCGGTTTCAATTTCACTATTTGAATTATGCAATTCTAACGGATTATTTCGCCATAAAAATGGTTAAGAATTTGCAAACTGTAGACGAGTTGTATGACGTGTCTCCTAATCCCAAACCGACTAATCGGACAAGATTTGACTGAATTTTTCAATAATTCCCTGTTTTACAGGCAAGATGGTTGCCTCTCTTTAATGCTCCTCTAGCCATCCATTTTTAGTTAGTTCATCATGGTTTTTGAACCCCTTTTGTTTGCTGTCGGACAGATGCAGACCTTCACGAATCTGAACAGGCGATCTGACTCGCTCCCAATGATGGCTTCCAGTTCAACCCCGTACCCAGCTGCAACGATGTGGTGTCCGGAATAATGCATAAGAAGTCATAAATTTATTTTAAAATGACAAACTTTATAATCAATAAAAATGCCCCATATCTCTTAAATAAGGAATAATTCTAAACACAATCCGGTTGACTGATCTCGTATTTTTCATCAAGTTTCTTCAGTCTTTCAGCATAATCTCGATACTTCTTTTTCCTTGAAGCAGGATCCTGTCCGGCAATCATTTGTTCAATTTTCGCATAACTTAGACTTTGTTCGCGTTTTATACATTCAACAAACTTCCAAATTTTAGGGTGATGAGCTGTTATTTGCTCTTCAAATCCACGATGCAAACCTTCAACTGAGTTATTGGTTTTAGATGCATTTTGTCTAACTCTCTCGTAAACATTCCACATTTTATGAGGAAAATATGGTAAGCAGCGTCCAAGTCGGCGATCAGGGCATACAATCCACATATCTGCAAAGTATTAATAATTTCTTGTACCTCAAGAATAAAAAGATCGCTTTCACAGAGTTCTTCGAATGCTTCTTTGGCTCTGTCGACTGGAACATATGCAAGAGCACTTTGCATTCTCATACTAAGTGCAAATTCAACATCTATTTCATATTTTTGCTTTAATTCATGTGACTGAATCGTACGCATAATACATTGGGTAAAATGGAAAAATCAACCGCGTGGTTCAGTATCAGGGAAAACTTCCTTGAAAGCTTTAATCATTGATTGTTCAAAATTAATTGTAACTGATGATGGTAGTTGTAAAAAATTAAAAATTAAAGGATTAAAAAATTTTATTTTTTCTAAGGATGCCTTATAAGTTTTGGTTGACTTGTCGGGTAGCAAAGAGTATACTAATGAACTTGAGTTACCTTCTTCTAAGCCGTGTATTGTATATAATTGATGAAATAACAGTGGTACCGATTTAAATGTTCCATCTGTGTACTAATGACTACTTCTCATCAAAAGATTAAGATTCTTAATTGTTGAAAATATCAGGATCCTGTTTCCTTCATATCCTGAATCAAAATATAAAACTCTTCAACATTTGGTAATTTAGTGAAATTTTATATAATTTCGATGGATGGGCAGATTAGGACCTTCATTTTTTCTAAATTTAATATTTCGCATTGTTCTCTTCATACAACTTACACTTGGAAGTTTTCCAATTGTTGCTTGGCTCGATTTGGAAATGACATCGGACAATATGAAATTGGGAGATTCAGTTGTGTTTTCAGCCTTTGTACGAATTGTTTCACAGATTTTTAAAGCTTCAACGGTTGCTGCATCACTGATTATGCTTATCAGAATTATCTACTAAAACATCGTTTCCAGTTGTAATTACTCGTGCATGGCATTTAGTCTTCTGATATTTTTCACATTTTCAATATACTTTTTCATCGTTTTGTTTCACTTTGAAATATAAATGACCGTTGAAGTATAATTTCTTCATTCTATTTTCTGATTCAATAAAATTTAAAACCATTGCATAAATTATTTTGAAATTCTTTTTGTTAGAAGACAAAAGATCTGCACTAAAATATATTTAAATAAACTAAATCACATACACACATACATCAGTTACATACAGAATAAATGGAGAGTCAAAGGTTAACTCTGCTCTCGACCCCGTAATAGTTATATAATACAAATTTAGAATTATTCTAAATTTGGTGATTGTGTAATATTTTATTTAATTAATTTAAATTTAATTCTATAATATCTCACCCTTTTAAAAAATTATTTCAGATGATTTAAACAAATATGTTTAAATATATATATATATATATATATATATATATATATATAGTAGATATATTTGTTAATTTATTTAATTTTCTATAAATTGGTTTCTGGTGAATTTCTTTTCGGTGAATTATTTTTCGGTAAATTGTTTTTCGGTGAATTGTTTTCGGTGAATTGCTTTTGGTGAATTTACCGGTAACCGCCACGACTTATGGTCGATTCCCGACCATTTCAGTGATATTAAATGAATGATTACTGTGAATCGAATTTTAAGTCCACAATAATTGCAGATTTATGCAGATTACTTGGCATAAAGAAAATAACCAACAAATTTACTAGCCTAAACCCCAATTAAGGGAAGAAAACTGATATAAGTAAAAAAAAACAACAAAGGAATTAAAATTATATCGCATTAAAATAGTTTTTTAATAGGTGAAAATAAAAAAAATCATCTAGTAAACAATATTTGCCTTTATATCCTGAAATGTGGACCTTCAAAAAAGTAATTATTATATTATTTCTAGAGTGTTATAATTAGACATCAATAGACAAAGTGTTTCCCGTTTGATACAAATCAAAATCGTTACAATTTACATTTATTCTATGGAAAAAATAACAAATTAAACTCGATACATAACAATTCGTAACAACATTCGAGATCTGAGTCACTTTATTTTATTTGGGAATAAATCATCTAGAAAATTATTTTTGATCTGCAGAATTGATAATTTTTGATTTAAAAGAAAGGCTAATTAAAACTTGGTTTACTAGCATCATTTTGTTAGAATGGGTTTAATCGAGGTAACTAAGTCTCAAGACGTATGTGCCTCCTCTTACAAAAGCTTATCTATAACTAGAATTTGGAGGTTACCCAAAAATTAAGTGTGATCTAAATAGATATTGTTAGAAATTCAGAAATGTTAGTAAAAATTTTTGAAAGAATGTAAGATTAAATGTACCAATAAAATGTAGAAAATTTATAAAAAAGGTAATTATTTGATGATTGTAAAAGACATTTTAAAATTAATAATATTTAATGTTATAATTGTTAATGTTCAAGTAAGTTAAAATTATAAAATTTGATGAAATGCAATTATTAGAGAATGATAATAGATATTTTTAAATTAATAAAATTTCACGAAATGATTTTAGTATCTAATAATAATTAAATGTATAAATAGAGCTTTTTATATTACCACGTTTTTAACGTCACTAGAAGTACGATTAATTGCAAAACATATTTTATATCATTAAGATTTGAATGTTGTCTACTTGTTTTCTAAAATACAAGTATTTAGAACAAAATGATGAATTAAAATTAATTTATATCGTAAGATATACCGTATTACTTCGAATTAACGCCGCGGCGTTTATTTCAAATGCTGATTCTAAGGTATGGCGTTAAATCGAAGTAATACGGTATATATATATATATATATATAT
>MQRK01244057.1:6881-17477 GCA_001938485.1 Girardia tigrina
TGGAATGATACATGTATCACGAAGTACAGTGAATAGAATTTTGATAAAGTACGGCTTAAAAAGTCATTATGCTGTTTGCAAGCCTTTATTGAATGGAAAGCAACGAAAAAGAAGAGTTGCATGGGCTCGGGATAAACAAAATTGGGACATCGCTAAGTGGTCGAATGTAGATTTTAGCGATGAATCTATGTTCCGCACATATAGCCACACTCGTAGCGAAATCGTTAGAAGGTTTGACAATGAAAGGCTTAGTCACATTTGTACTAAGAAGGTCCTCCAACACGGTGCCCAAGTTCATGTATGGGGATCTTTCTCCAGATTTGGTGTTGGTATCTTAAAACGGATAAACGGAAATTTAAATTCGAAGAACTATCAAGACCTAAATGTCAATAACATAGACATTACAGGGCAATGCTTGGTATTCTCTCTTCCAAATTTTATATTTCAGCAAGACAATGCGCCTTGCCATCGATCAGCATCAACAGTGTCTTTTTTGAAAACAAAGAAGATAAATATTTTTTATTGACCTGCCAACTCACCAGATGTAAACCCAATTGAGAATTTGTGGGGTATTATAAACAGAAAAATAAATAATATGGATACTTTGAATTCAGAGAAAATGTGGATAGAAATAAAAAATTTATGGTACAATATACCAAGTTCTTTATGTCGTCGACTTGTCGATTCGATGCCGCGAAGGGTGTCTTCAATCATTAAGATGAAAGGATACCACACAAAATATTAAAAATAACATTTTATTTATAAATATAATATTTACTTCCACTTCATCGTCTTTTTACTTAGGAAATTTGTATAAGTGATGATTTTTATGGGTGCGAACAGACTTTTGGAACGCACTGTACAAATATGCGAAAAAAATTAGAAAACTTACAAATGCTTTGGAAATCTGATTCAGTAATTTAAAATGAAAGAAAGTTAATGGCCGCAGTTGGGTACATCGGATTTCGTCCGATCTCCGAGGTTAAGCTACCAACAGGTTAGTACTTATTTGGGTGACCGATAGGGAAACCGCGGGGCCATTGACTACAGGTCAGGTCAGGCAATCTGTCTGCGACAGGTACCATGTAAACCTGTAATACCTATCTCATGGTGGAATAGTTGGTGACTAAACCTTCTGTCTCACCCAGAGAAACCTGGGTGAAGAGGTTTGTGGACACCTAGCAGGATGAAAAACAAAACCTAACAAAGGGCGGATGAGCTCCCTGGAGTCAACTATACCTGGAGAGGAGATATGCGCCACCAGGTTCATAGCCTACTGAGACACTCAAATATATATGCAAACCTAAGCTTGTGCATAATTGAGTGCACCCACGGCCCAAAGGCTACAGTACCAAAAAAAATACATCAGAATCTTGCAGAAAGGTTTTAGCTCTTATGGTTCAACTTACACTCGCGAATCATTTTTGTTTGAAAATGAAATTTACTAAACACAAATACGGACGCTAACATTCAAGCCCAATTACGATGTACAAATATCCAAATAGAAATCAATTCGCAAGAGTTATGTGAAAAATAGAAAAAAACAAATATCGCACCAGTAAAATAAATATCTTTTTAAGACTTCATTTTTTATTTTATTTATATTTATATATTTCTTTACAATTTGTGTTTAGTATCATTATTCTTATATTATCTTGTTTATATGTAATTATATTAGAAAACTCAATAATAATAACTCATTATGTTTCATTTTTTCACTCAAAAATGTCAATAGTGGTACAAGATGTAATATGGATCTGGCCATATCGATAAATTACAACTATTTTAAATTATCAACGAAGCAACTTGATACTTTGATGATATTAGTTATTTTAATGATATATATGACGTTATTTGTTTCATGTATTTTGTATATTGTAATTGTGTACTGTGTTTTGATCATATTAACGCAGAACATGATCACTTGTTATCATAAATTCATTTTTAAAGAATGAACAAAATTATTTCTTTCATTCCATTTTTTGTTAATTTATTGAAAATTGATTAATTCTTGCTTCTGATGAGTACGCAATGTTATGCTCATCAAAGTTCATAATCAAAAGTGTACAAATATAATTGTGTCTTTTCGAATCATTGATGTTTTTCTTGTTATGTAAAAATTGTCCCATGTCACTTTTTATTAAAAAATACTTAAAATACAGAAAAAAAATTTAAAAATTCAAATATTTAAAAAATATATTTATTTGAGTTAATTTACTTCGACTGTAAAAAAAGTCATCATTAAAGTTGTTTTTGTTATGTTTGATTATTGGCAAGATTTCTTCCTGGATATTTTTCTCTAAATCATATTGAAGAAGTCTTTAGTGCTCTCAAAGCAAGATACACCTCTTATAGACCAAGGCCAACATCTATAAATGAGATGTGTGAATTATTGAACACTCTAATTTCCTTCATGAACGACAATGATTCGTTTAATTTCCAGAATTTATATTTTCATATGCACGAATTTGTCAGAAAAGTATACAATGGAGAGCAATTTTAAATAAAATCTTACATGACTTTTTTGTTTCTATTTTAATATACTTGTAAAATTTTGTATGGTATATCGTACATAAGAGACTTTTACTAAAAACTAGTGAAAAATATTAGAAGTATGGCTTAAAAGCATATATTTTTGAAACAAAAATGAAATATTATAAATTTTTAATAAGAAAGAGTTAAAAGGAATAGCAACGCGACCAGATGTGTATGTGCATCTGCGGGATTCAATTCCGATTGATCTGAATAAATGTTTTTAATTTTTATAATCTACTCTATTTTAATAAATGTTTCAATTAGATATTATTTGTTGTTATATTAATATTAAATAAAATGCTACTCTTTTAAAATGTTTATAAAATTTAATATATTTATGTAAGATAAACAATATCCATATTTAAATTAAAATCATATAATAAAAATTTAACTATTTTTTATTTATTCTCAAGAAATTTTCTAGTTCGTAAATAAATAAATGAATTTTAAAAACATTTTCTTTCGTTTTATTTATTTTGATCTATTTAGAGAAAAAGATTTTTTATTATCTAATTAATAGTTTTACTAGAGTTAAGTGTCCTAAATCTGTGATTAAGCTAAAGATCTAGTAAAGTATTTCTATTCATCGCTTTCAAATTTAAATGTTTAATTATTTCTTCAACTCATATATAATCATTTTAATTAGATTCCAAATCGAATGAAATTACTAAAATGAACCTATTGATCAAAATGATTGAGTATTTATATTTATACTATTTACAATTATCTCAATATTTATCCGTCGCAAAGGAAGAAAGACTAAAAGAAAGACTACTTATTACTTATTATATTGTGTTTGATATAATTATCAAAATTTCGATCGTCTTTGAAAGTGAATTTTTTGCTTGTAAAAATTAAGTATATGTTTATGATATACTTCAAAAGGTAAACGATTATTATTAAGATCACCTATATGATTTTCCTTATTTTTATCAAGAACGCAATTTGAACTGTCTTCGGGACAATTCTCAATAGCACTTCCGCGATTTATTATTGTTCTAAATTGGTATTAAAATTTTTTCTTGATAACTCGAACAAAATTTCTAATTATCTCCGATAAAATCTATTCTCAGAATCTATAAAATTTATATCTTTTTTTATAACTCGTTTAAAATTTTTTAATTTAATCGTTTAAAAACATATTAAATATTTTAAAACTAATTTGTCTAATTTTTTAAAACTTAATTTACTAATTATTTTATTAAACTTTAATTTTCTAAAATTCGTTTTACTAAAATATTGGAAATATATTTTATATCAGTATTTAACAAATATTTTAAATTTTAACATAAATCATTATTTCATAATATTTGAAACTTTATCAGGTTATTAATACAAACTCTTTCAAATATCATTAGAACAATAAAACACAAATTGTCTAACTTGGTAGGAGAACCATAATTCCAGATTTAATACAATCATATCACAAACATTCAATAATTTAAATATTCCTCACACTTATATTTATAACTTTTACTTATTAAAAAGACTGTTTCGTTTCAGTTAAACTTGACTACTTGGTTGTGAATTCTATTTTTTGTAATTCATTTATACGTATAGATATTTTCTAGTGATACTTGATTTTTCAAAAATACAATTGCGTATTTTGAAAGATTATTAACATTTAAAATTAATAATGAATTATGTTGCTGCCTACTTAGTTACTATTTTATCAAAGTACGTGTGAATAATTTGTATTTTTATTTGTAAACTTTTATTTTGGAACTGAGAACTCTTGAAACTCTTGGAACAAGGTATATTTTTGTCTGACCCCACATAAAAAAATTATTGACAATGACAAAGTTTATTAAAAATTAACACTTCTTACTAGGTAAAGACCTAGTAATTGTTTCTTCATAATACGACGTCTCATGCAGTTTGGGAGTTAATTTAGTTTTCAAAGGATTCATAATGAATTTCATATTGCTAAATAGTTACTTGAGTAACTGGAATTGTCAATGAGGCAGGGTATAGCTTAATTTTATGAATTTTCCAAAATTTCGATTGTATTGATTGTTAATGAATCCGGATGTTATCTCAGTATTTTAAATTATCTTAGTTATTCAAAATTCAAAGATTAGATTGATTTTCTTTTTAATAATAATATTTTTTTTAAATTAATTAGAATATCAGTGATTTGGGCTATTTAAAACAAAAATTCTTGCATAATTAAAATTACTTTGTTAGGGCATTTTGGGACGTGTTCCAGCTGTCATCCCAAGATTTTCCGAAATTACCTTGCCTCACACCGCCGACCTCAAGTCAAAATGTAACACTCCTAAAATATAGATGACCTCAAACCACCGTTACAGATATGTATTTCCAAAATTTGCATTTTCAATTTTACAAATTACGTTTACATTCGGAATTTTCAAAATTATATTTTAAAAAATTTTTCTTCTTCAATATTATTCAAAAACGTTTTTCACTTTTAATTGCATTGTAAATATCCAATAATCTTTCATATTCAAAATTTTTTTCATAATATGTTAAAATTTTTCATTTTCAAATTACATTTTTATAAAAATTTACTTCATAAAATTCCTTTCACAAATTTCAAAAGTAAAATTTATGTGAGCCCCGAAATCCTAACAGTTATTATTGATTTTAGAGAATGCAGTGGTAATTAATACAAGAAGACAACTATCCAAAGTTTTATTGATACTGAAGCGGTGGTATCCGTATCGAGCGTTGAAGACCCACACTTCTTACTAGAGCGGGAAATTGTCGCTCAGCGGCACGGATCGGCCGGTCTAGTGCCGACCAGAATTCGATGGGATCCGGCTGGCACAGGTGGGTGTACCGCAAAGTAACAGTCTCTCGTCCGAATCGCCGCGGCTTCCTGTACCGCATCCCCGTTGCTGTGACCGCCGATAACGCTCAATGGGGTGGATGATCGTCTCGATTCGTCGACCTGAGAACCGAGTGTGCAGTTGACGTCATCGCGATATCCGCCGGGCGTCGCCGAATTGTGTGGGGCGATGGCACAAGTGATCCGGCCGATTGGGTTCATCGTCGAGCAATGAGATTCGATTTAGAACGTAAAATCAGGTTTTTGCAAGAAAAGAAAGCAATTAACACCGAATTAACATTTTCATATTCTTAAAACAACGATAATTAGTTTTTATTACTTTTTAATTTTTTGTCAGTAAAATTTTCGGTTAAAATTTTTACGAGTACCCTAGATACAATAACAATCTAGTATTCTCTTCTGCATGTTGATTCATCGAATATCAGTCGTTAAAATGATTGCCGAATAACATTAGTGATGGAAAATTCTGAATATTGTGATTTTGTTGTTTGTATGCTACTTAGATTCGTGAATCTCCTACTCAGATGGGATTGATATGTTATTGATTAATTATTTAAATCTAATGATATTAATTTAATGAGATTAATGTTTAACCCTTTGAACTCTAAAGGCCGATAAACCGGCCAGATTTGGCGAGACATATACCCTAATGGCCGATTTACCGGCCTCCATATCTATCGTTATAACCAAGAACTTGCTCGAACATGAATTCAGTTATTGCATTTTTAGTCAAATATTATTTTTTGATCAAAAATTACTCAGAAGCTCAGGGATATGGTACTAATACAATGAAAGTCTTAGGGTTCAAAGGGTTAAATACTAATTAGTTTAAAGTTTTGTAATTGGAAATAGGGTACCACGTTAAAACGTCTAAAAAACGTCGAAAAAATTTTTTTAATAAAACATTAAATGAAAGGATGTGTTATTAAATAATGCTTAAGTGAATAAATGAATAAATTAATGAAATTTCTAAATATACTTAAATTATTTTTTTTTGATAACCGAAAATGAAAAGGAACTTACTCTATACGAATTTACTGGGTAAGAATTCAGAATTTCCCATAATCATGATACAAAATTTCATCTTTTATTAAATTTCCATTTTATTTTACATTTTCATTTTAACACTTTACCTTTTAATTAACATTTTAACGTACATTTTCATTTCAATTAAAATACATTTTCAAAAAATTATAATTATAATAACATTTTATTTATTTCAACTTAACCGTTTTTAGATTACATTTAGATTTCGATAGTTACATTTTGTATCAAAAATAGAAAAAAATGAAATATGTGGTTTTTAACGAAAAATTAATAACTTTTTTAAAACCACGTTAAAACGTCGAAAAAAAGTTAGGAATCCAGAAACGTATATTTTGGAATTGGTTGGTTTTATTTATTATTAATAAATCTTTTTGGACGTTTTTTTCGGCGTTTTTATTTTCGATGTTTTTTTATTATGTCATAATTTTTCGACATTTTAACGTGCCACGCTTTTAAGTAAGTAAAATACAATTTTTTCTTTCCAAAAAATCTTTTTTTGGTTTTTTTGAAAAAAGTTGTGAGGAGAGTTATATGAAAACAGAGCCAAAAGAGGTCGTATTAAATGGAATGTTCCTGCAGATTCCATTAATAATATTTAATTCAAAAGTTTGTGATTTTATAACTAACGATTTGTTTTGACTTTTATCTATTGGAAAATTTAGCTCTGTTTTTGTTGCTTTTGTAGTTTTTATTAATATAAAAATTAAGATAAAATATAATCTTCATTTAAATCTTATTTATTAAATAATTTGTTAATTTTTGTCACGAATTCGCTGATTCACGACCGAATCCTCCATCTCATCCGTAATTCAATAAACTCTTGATAAATATTCGAGTGTTTATCATCTTCAGTAGAATTTATCTTTGCGTATGGTGCACAAAGTTATGTCTTACTTCATACCTGAAAATACGAAATTTGTCGTCATTTTATGATAAATAACGTTAAATGAATTAAAATTAGTTTAAATGTTTCAATTCATGTGAGCTTAGTACTCAAGTCAGTCATATGTTATTCTATTACTATAGTTTCGTAAAAAATAAATAATAACTTATATAAGTAGAAATATTGAATTTTTTATTTTGAGTATACTTGTAAGTTTAGAATAGTCATTAATGTGTACGCAGTACAGATTAACGCAAATGCAGAGAAGCAGTAAAATTAATGCTGAGCACCGAGATACCAATTAGCTAATTGTTATTCTAGGAATGACAAACAGTTCTGCATTTAAAACTACTTTTAAATTTTGTAACTCAACAACCAACGTGAATAGCAAACATAACTTCAAACAGCGACGTCTATAACTTACGATTAGCAGAAAAATATTTATGAATATGTTTAAATTAATATTATAAAATATAACTAAGAGATTATTCAAATTATTGTGTAATTTTAGGTGTTTCGAAGGCTCAACCTCTCAGACCAGTGTTTCCTCCGATGATTCCTTCCCCTGAATTTTTCGAAGTATTAAAGAGACAAAGGTTTAAATTAAAATCATTGAATCCAAATAAAAATTGCACTTATTTTTGTTAAAGTGGAGTTAACAGAAGAGTCAAAATTGAAAGTCGCTTTTAGTACCAAAATTGGACAATTTTGCTTCAATCACTTACCTTTTGGATTGTGCACTGCTCCAGCAACTTTTCAAGCTTTAATGCATCAAATATTTCACGATATGCTGTATAAAAGAGTGATTGTGTATTTGGATGATATTTTAGTGTACAATTCTTCTGAGAAGGGTCATGATGTTCTGCTCGAGGAAGTCGTTAGTCATATTGCAAGTGCAGGTCTTAAAATCAATCCTAAGATGGTTGAAATAATTTACATCTTGATTGAACTTAAGCAAAATTAATTAAAGAAATATGCTTTTAAAAATAAATTAATAATTCCAGTTTATTCATCCTCATCACATAAATCCTTAAATATTTTAATAATCATCAAATACACACGTCTTAATTTTACTTTTAAATAATCATAATTAATAAATGATTATAAACTTAAATTGTGTGGGCGTTTAATTTGTAAATTTCATATGAACTGAATTATGTAGAAAATAATCAATTTTTATAACATTATTTATAAAAAATGATTATAACTTTTTATGTTTATAAATTAAAGTTTACTTTCAAGTATTTTCATTTTATATTTTAATAAATTTATAAGAATTATTTTATTTTGCTTTTTTCCCACAAATATTTGCATTTCATATCTGAAATCAAATTCGATAATAATCATTATTATTATTATTATTATTTCATATGTTGGTAAATGAAAATTACAAGTTAAAATATTGATTGTAATTATAAAATATTATGATAATAAATATAAAAAATTGAGATAATATCTGAAAACATTTTCTGAAATTAGAACAGGTGTATAAATTTTAAGTCAAAAGACATTTATTACAATTACTTAAATTTGTAGTTCAAGTAAACCTAAGTTAAATAGCGTCTTTAAATAATCGCAATTTCATGAGAAAATTAATTTGGAAAACAATCGAAATAAGAAAGTAAACATTTAACGTTAAGCCGTTGTTGTAACTAATATCTGATAGTCGACATTGGTTTCTGAAGACTTACAGAATTGATGGACGTTAACCAGTTACCTGTTTATACAATGGCGAGAGGTTGTTTTTAGATATTTGCGTTTACGTATTTATAGAAGTACTTTTGACCGATACTTTGTTGAAATTTGAGTTTTGTTAATCACGTTTGTCAAACATTCGAGATTATTCGATTTTAATTTTAATAAATCGATTATTTGCGCTTTCTGTGACGCAAACTGACCATATTGTAAAAAATAAAATAACAAGTCTTTCTTGCAGAAATCATTGGGAAAAAGGTTAAATCAACTCAAATATGAAAAAAATTAATAGAAACATACACACACACATATATATATATATATATATATATATAATATTGATTCTTGTGAACGCAAGTTTAGTATTTCGAAAATATAATTTGATTAAAGTTTTTTTTATATAATTATTGGACATGTTTCGATGTTTACATACATCATCATCAGTAATTTTTGATGTTTAGTATATGAATATTGAATTGTTTGAATAATTTTAACAGATATATTCACTTTAAAAGGTAACGAAAAAATTAATTATTATTATTTATCAAAGTATTTTTGGGTAATAATGGCAAAAAGAATATTTTAATTAAAAATTTTAAGTATTGAAATAACCTTACTTTGCCCATTCTGAATCTTATTTGATGGGTTGTAGTGTCTTATGAGTAGAGATTCCCAAAACTGTCGTTCGTAATGTAAATCAAAACCCCTTTGTAGAACAGAAAACCAATCTTTTGGAATGGATGAGGTTCTATCCTTACAACATAACCAATGATCAAGAACCTTACTCGATCGACTCATTTGCGAGTGCTCATAATCCGGGTCTTGAGATGACGATTTGTCTCTCCGATGTGGGCCTCTCATCTCTGTAATGGTATTGAGCCTAAGGCTCTTTAGAGGGTCCACCCAAACTAAAGTCCTTAAGGGCCCCCCGATAGTCCTCCTACGGGGTCAGTGACCTTCCGCCTCTGAGCAGTCGGCTTGCCAGTAACGAACGACCAACCATGGAACTTCGTACCATGGCCGTACATGCCGTTGGCTATTACGGTGGACGCGTAACAACCGCGAAATGGGCACTTGAATTGTCCTCTTGCAGTCTTGTAATCGGCTGGCAGTCGATATTGTAGGTGCGTCTCTTCGGCATCGTCGTTTGGCTGTATCCTCGGCATACTCACAGTTGCGTCCGGCAACTGAGGATTGGATTGGTTTGATGTCGGCTCTTCCTCGTTTTCTTCTTCCAAGTTTTCTTCTCTCTGGGCGTTGGATGTTGGTGCTTCTTGATGATTCTTCTGAATATGAATCCTTAGGAAACCAGCGGCCTTGTGTTCCCTCGGACAGTGTTGACATTGATATTTTCCTTTCTTCTGACGTGGCTGGACTTTCTTCTGGCGTGGCTGGACTTTCTTCTCTCTCTTCTTTCACGGGATTGGCTCTGCTCCTTCGTGATCTCTTCTGAGATGCCTGTTTAACTCCTTCACTTCCGCATATTGTTTGTAACAGGCATCCAACGGGCAGCTGTGTTCTTTCAGACGAGGTAGCACCAGTCTTAGTGTTTGCTCGTCCCCGCTTCTTTGGATTCTCTTCAGTCGGAATACTTTCTCGATCTTTCCATCTATCTTCAGTAAGT
>MQRK01244057.1:24735-35009 GCA_001938485.1 Girardia tigrina
CATCAAATTTGAAATTACTTTTTTTTATAATAAATCTTTACATAAATCTTTTAATAACCCTACCGTAAAATTTATTTTATTTCTTACTTAAATTAATTTTTTATATTAAATTTCTGAAAGTCTATTTTAACATATTTATAACAATATTTTATGGAATGTAATTGTTTATCTAATAATTTCATAACATTCAAAAATTTTATTTTATGAACGTTCCCAATAATTAGTTTTGTGATTAAATTGTAAATAATTATTAAGTTAGATGACCGTTATGTCATTTATGTCTTACATGAAAAGTCTTGTTATTTGTCAAATAAATAAGCACTTTTAAACAAGTTTTATTGACAGTGCTTCAATAATTATTCTTTTACAATGATAATCAAAACCGGTGATTAATTCTCAAAAGACTTTTCATGTGATTCCAAATTGAATTATTTCTATTCAGTTGAGTTTCTTCATCAATTGGATTGTGAATCTCTCTCCATCTTTCAGTTATTAAGCATATTAAGAACACTAATTGGATTTTTAATACATTTATTGGTATCACAACATTAATCACCACTAGGACAATTCTCCATAAAACTTTCATATCCAGACATTGTTCTTAATTCATAAATTTAATTATATTTCTAAATGCCTTATTATTTAAGCAAATTTAAATTACAATTTATTTCCAATTTGATTTCTAAATAATTTATAATATAAATTACAAAAAAATAATTTTAATTATTTTTAAAAAATGTTTTAAATATATTTATTTTATATTAATTTAATTTTACAGTTAGTTATTTAAATTTTAAAATTGAATAAATACTTCGACGTTCTAAAATATTTAAAATATCAATCTACCATCTGGGTGGGAGAAACACCATTCAGAATTTACTCACAAAGCATATAGGCTGTTTAGGAAGGTCTAAGACGCTGACAGTGCCTTCATACTACTCCCCTCAACTGAGGATCCATGGTTCTGCTCCGCCGGTTAAATGGCATCATTGTAACACACGCTCTTCAAGATGGATTCATCAAGACTCATTGCGATGTTATCTCACCATAGTGAACAGGGTCCCTACTCCCTACAACCTTCGCCGCCAGATTTGTAACTAGGCCTTCAAGTAACGGATTGCTAGCCACGTTACGGTACAATCACTACCCACTTTCGCAAACAGTGAATTCGCAACTTTGCCTAGAGACGATTTCTGATTTCCCAGTGACACCACTTTGAGGTATATCCGACTGGCTATAGCAGAATTTGCCGAAGAAACTGATCCACTTTGTGATGTACCATGATTTATGTTTATGACAGTAATAAATAGGAATGTCGCATTTTTGTATTTATTAACCATATCACAATTTGCGTGAAAACATTTATTAGCATCACAAACAGACTTCTTTTTCGTTGCCCAATTTGCGGAAAGCATCGTTCTTCAATTAAAATAGTTTTTGTATATTTAATAAAATCTTTGATTAGTGAAGGAGATTATCCAATTTATATTTTTTAATTTATAAAATTTTTATTGTGTAAAAAAAATTATGTAAATTTTAAAATAAACATTGGGTTTTTAATTATAGTAAATTTAATAAGTTAAATTAATTACTTTAAAATATTATTAAAATATCAAATTACAAAACTTTTAATTAATTCGTAGTTAGACATTAATCTCATTTGATTTAAATAATTAATCAATAGCATATCAATCCTTTAAGTTATCACAACTGAATTTTCTCTTACTATGAAATACTTTTGAAAAGATTTACGACATCAAATGGAACCATACGATAAAATTTCTTTTTTTATTTATGAATGATTTGGGTGAATATTATTACAATAATTTATTTTTATCAAAATCATTGTTTCTTGCGTTTTCTTGTTGGTTTTAGTTAATTATATATTTCCTTCGTCTGTAAGCCATGTGTCAGGATTGTAAATATTTGCCGTGGAATTTAATAATTTACAACTTAGCTAAATTACGATCTTAATTATTTATTTTAAATTCCTCATTCAGAATTGAACTTTCAATTCTAACGAACTTCTGAATGATAAAACTTATATTTGATGATAAATTTACCCTTTTTGTTCTGATTTCCTACCTTACCGAACTCGTCATTCTAATCTTCTGTCGTCTAATCAATAAGCTAAAATAATTTGTGGTTATTTTTTGCTTTGCTGTCTTGGGACTTGAATTATATATTTACTGTTCTAAAAAATCAAACATTATGTCAAGATATGATTGTCTAATTTATTTAAAAATATAAAAAAATATTTTAAACATATTTCTGTAAGAAAACCCCACGGAAATTAAGTTTAACTTGACAAACGATTAACTTTATCGGAAAAGAACAATACGAAGAATATTATAAATAACAATGACCAAACATTTAGCTCACAAAATATGTTTAATTATGAGAACAACAACTAGGAGAAAGCGAAGACGGAATCATTAAAAATAAAAAAGTGAGATTTTATTGGGGAACGAATAAGTCAAACTCTAATAATTAGTTTTGCTTGGATCGATCGGGAGACTGTTGAACATGGTCTTAATGAGAGTAGAAATAGAGGTTGATTGTACGGGAGTGATTGAGAAATAATTAATCAGTAGCAACAGGTTTTTTAACGGAATTGAATTTGAGTTTTCGCAATAATTTTGGTGTGGATAATAGATAAAAACAGATTGAAACTAATGGAATGATTATTGATGGCGATCCTTTTATTTCCAATATGACAGAAATCACTGTGGATCAGTAAGGTTTTGAGACTTCTAGCTTTTGGATACTTTTTCTAGTATCCGAAATTCAGAGATAGAAATTTCATCTAATCATTCTTTGTCAACTGCATTCGCGCACTACGATGATTTTATTGATTTATTTTTGTAAAACAAAAGTTTTAAAGCAAGCTATAAATATTTATTATACATAATGATATGGTAGGGCAATACAATTGTATTAATAGTTATATTTTCAATTTGCTCTACCCATCATATAAAATAGTATAAGAATCGTAAAGTATTCATTCGAAATGCATGATAATTGAATAATTGTTATTTATAAAGTGAAGGGAAACTATGAGTTCATTTTTGTTTCAAAATGGTTTTAAATTATTTATAAATTATAAAGATTCGGCGTATCCTCTTCCGAAGGAATTAATTCAGGAGTAAATATTATTATTGAATTTGAAGGTAAATCTGACAATTTACTACATGATATATATTCCGGATTCACTGGAACTTATATAAAAATATATATTTATGGAAAAAAAAGTAAATTTAAAATTATAAATATATATATATATATATATATATATATATATATATAAATTGTTTTATGGTTGTAAGTGTTCATGATTTTAGTAGAATCTCAATAATTTGTTTGGAAAAATAAATGAAATTATTTTTGAGTGAACTTTCGTTTTTCGCTCATCGATTTGAATTAAATTGGTCAATACCGTCGGGTCTCCGAGTTTTGATAACAAGTCATTTAAACCGAGGTGTAATAACAATACCGAGAGCTATGTATCCAATCGGTTGCAGAATATCAATCCGAAATTTGAGGCATCTGTAGATATAGATTACATTGAGTTGTGTTCGTATATCGAGAAGAACATTATCGGTCGCAAGACGAACTATTCCGAAGGTGAAAGCACCCCTATAGGCCAGTATGCATCTGAATCCCCCCTCTAATCAGGAAGAGAAAGTAAAACGGTACACTTCATGGTCATAATTGTTGATTGATCTTTGCCATCGTTGACATTTTCAGTATCGTTGAAGACCAAATTGATTGTAGTGGATAAGTTAGAGAATTTGAAAATAAATTAAAAATATGATTTTATTAAAAATAATAATTGCAAATCAAGTGTTATTTCACAGATCTTCTTCCAAATTTTTTATGATATTTTAAAGGTATTTTACATTTCCACAATTATCTGTTCTTTACTTTAGAAAAATCCATATTTTTTGTTTTAATCTTTCTTGAACAATTTACAAAAATCGTTTTAGCTATGAGTAAATTTATGTCTGCAGTTTAAAATCTGTGACTTTGGAAAATCCTTTTAATAACTTTGCAACAATTTCTATTGATGTATTTACTAATATTAATTTTTATATAATATAATTATTTATATTTAGGCAACTAATATTTGAAACGGTAATATTATTTTTTTCCTTTAATTTGGAATTCATTTATATGGTAACAGGTCAAAAACCCCCGCAGACAAATACCCCATAGGGTTTAGGTTAGGATTTGTGTTAGGGTTAGGGTGAGCAAGAATACTTCCCTCAAATGTTTGCCGGTCATCTCTTACAAAATCCGAGAAAAAAGTACACAGAATCAAATTCTTTGTTTTGGGAGTTTATGTCCGCCGGGGTTTTTGTCCGGAGGTTTTTGTTCTAGACCCATTTATAAAATAAAATTTATTTGGTTATTTCAATGGTAATGTTTGTATTTATTGATTATAATTAATCAATTTTCAGATTCCAATTATTGATTGATGTATATTTATTGTTTATATATTTATATATTTAACTTTATCAAATGTCTCTAGTTTACAAATACCGCCTTATTCATACAATTTGAATTTATTTCTATAACATTATTTATTAAAAACATTATCATAATTAAAATATAAAATATTTTTTTTATTTTTTAATTGTAACGTTTCATTAAAAACGTAAAATGCATCTTTTAATTTCTGATAATTTCTATAACAAAAATTAATTTTTTTTATTAATCAAAACAAATGTTTATTAAATAAAAAATAAAATCAATAAATTATCAGTCAATCAAAATTCTGCCAATCAAATTTAAGTATTTATAATACACACAATCACACTAAATGTGACTGAAACTACTTTTAAAGTTGTAATCAAATCTTCAGATTGAATTTTAGAATGTCTTGTTGATTTGGGTCTTTGAATATGTTCGAGAGGTTCTCTCTTTTCACCATCCTCATTATCTGTTCAAGCGATGTGAATTGCGGTCTCACGGTTCATATCACTATCGAACCGAAATCGATTTCTTTCGGAAGCAATTTATTAGTAAAATGTATAGTCAGTGATGAATCAATCAACAGTAATATTAAGATGTATCTTAAGTGTCCGTTTGAGGAACAGAAAGACTTTTGTATGAGTAATTGTGATTCTGTGGAACCGTGCACCATTCAGTCGTGCAACCGTAAAATGATCGGCAAACAATCATTCGAATGTGACAACGAAGAATCGGTCACGAGTTTGACATATTCCTACCGATTTGTTTCATTGTCACACCCGATATTGGAAACTAGAAATCGTTTAAATTTCACGTGCTCCTTTAGGGGTCAATTCGCGTCTGAGTCTGTGAATGTCGCCGCAAGATCGTTCACGATTCGTACAACTTCAACAACGACCAAGAATGGTGGATCTAGTGATATTAATAGCAGTGTGGAAATAGGTTATGTTGGTAAGATTTGTTCTATGAAATAATAAAATACTGAATATCTTCATTATTTTTTGTTTAAATTGAATGAGAAAGATTTTAGGGGTTTATTGGAAAATATAATATTACATAATAATATATTATTTTGGAATAATTAAAACTACATTTTGTAAATGAATTTTAATATTTTTTCGAAAATAATTTGTGTAGTGGGCTCGATCACGCTTTTCGTGATCGGGAAACCAAAAAGGAGAACAAGTCGACTACAAAATTGATTTACATAAAAATATTCCTTTACAATTGAAATCCCTTGTTGATCTTCAGTTTTTGCATTCGACATTTTTCGTAATTCTGATTATTAAAACAAAAAAACGTTATCGTTTTTTTAATTAAATATTGATTTAATTTTTCTGAAAGAATTTTTTTTGACCAACTAATTTAGGCATTTTTGCTTCATTTTTTAGAGGAAAATGTGCTTCGAATAAATTAGTTGATAATTAATTTTTTTAGTAAAATAGTAAAAAAAATTGAATGTTATTTACATTAGTGAAATTTGTAAAAATTTAAATGATTTTGATTATTCAAGGAAAATCAAAGCGCCACAATTTGTTACATTTTTTAATTAATTCTTTTAAAAATTTTTATTAACAAAATAAAAAAATCAAAATTTAAGTCTAGAGCCGTTATCGTGGAATTTTTACCACCTTTACCCTTAGGTTATTTTATCCTTTTTCAATATCCCTTAAACTGTTTTATATCAAAGAATATATAATTATAATAATAGATTTTCGAGTACAATAATTGGTATTGGTAATTTTTTTTAAAAAACCTATTTTCGTTTTTGATAATTATAATTATTTAACTTTTTTATTATGGTATATGTTTTACCTGCAAGTAGGACCACTAATGAAAATAATAAAATAAAAGAATAACGTCAGGTTGATTTAATCATTATTAATAACCACAGGAAATATTTTTGTATTAAAATTCTTGTAAATTTTATTTTACATATATTAAGAACACCAAGGTCTGACTGTGATTTTGTTCAATTGCCGAAAATCTACACACTCGAATGTCCTGTTTCTCCTTTTTCCAAACTAATAACCATAGAAAAATTCCAAGGGAAACTGCACTTTTCGATAATATCGTTTTCTTCGTAATTTCTAATAATATCGTCCAGTTTTTCCTCGAAATGTTTTGGTTGTCGGTAAGGTTTCACCAATACTGGTTCTCCATGCGTTTCGATCTTGTGTTTGGTCAATGACGTCTTTCCAATATTTCATTTGTGGGCCATAAATATTGCTTTATATTCTGTTAAAAGTTCCATTAGTTGATTGTTAATTTTGTTTTCGTACAGCTCTTTTATTAATTCTTTTATTGATTCTTTGGTGAAAACTTCGTAGACCTAAATAGAACCAAAATTACAACATGCTAAAAAGTATTGTTGAGTTATACAATACCACTTGTGTATCAATTATATAAAACTAGACGGAGAAGTATTTCCCAGTTTTTATTTCAGCCCCAAATATTCATGTGTTGTAGGATATCGCATTTACTACCGATTGTTCTTTTGTTCCCACTGAGTTTAAATATTTTGGAAAAGAAACTTACAATTTTATGTAATTGATCGAAAAAAAACAAAAGTTAAAGATATATAAGGTATTTACATTTATTGGTAATATTGGCCTATGAATACCCCTTATTCTGTTTTTTCGCGATAGACACGTTCTTCAAAAACTTATGTGAAAAACATGTAAAAAGATACAGTATCAAAATAAAATACATAACATTATCCTTTTTAGGAAAATTGTATCATCATATTCTTTAAAAAAGAGCTAATTGTGAAAAGTATTAGGCAGAATAAATAGAGTCAATAAAAATAATAATCTAACCAAAGAATTATATTTTATTCATTAAAAAAAGCAAAAAAAAACAAGTAGAAAATATCATTTTTTTATAAAAACCAAAATTAGAAACTTTATAGTAAGACGGATTCTTTAATTACAGTCAGTTTCCAAAAACATATTCATTCGTCCCTTCTGTTCCAAGGGTTCTAATGAATGGGTTCTCAATTTATAGTTTTGTTCCTGATCTTGTAAGTTTTTTTATAGTTCTCAGATCTTTAGCATTAATAATTACAGGTAACATTGGAATTTATTATCCTCGGGTTCCATCATTAACGAAAAAATAATCAAAACTGAACAATATTATAATAAAAAATTAGAGAAACCGCAATATATTTTTGGAATTACCTTTTTCCACAGCGCATCAAGATAAAACAAATAGTATCGGAATTTTTCGAAAATAAGCACCTTTGCTGATTTTTTGCTTCCATATGAATTGACCAAAACAATAATTGGTCTGTTTCGAGGTGAAAATGGCAGTTTCTAAAAATAAGCACATGCGCCGATTTTGGGGGACAAAGTGGAACACCTAAAAACATAAAAACTAGATACATTATTTACGGAAAATCCCGGTAATTGTAAAAATAATTGTAAATTTTTTTTAAATCACAAGAAAAACAAATTTAGGTGTATTATTGTATGATACGTCTTTTTGTCTTCTGACAATTAAATATAAATTTAGGTAAAAGTAAGTTAATAATAACATCATATAAATATAATTTAGCTCAAAAATATTATTGAATAGTAATATCAAAATTAATGTATCACGTGTACGTCATTTGTCCAAATTAGATGAATTTATTAAAAAATGTAACAAAATTTTAAAAAAATTTTATACCGTTAAAGTTTTTAACTAAAAATGATGAAAACTTTCGGAGTTCACCATGGAAAGCATAATCCAATTCAAATGAAATTTATTTTCCAAAATAATCAAGACACGAAGGCTTCAATTTTCAAAGAAATTTCTATTTTTTTCAGTTGACCACAAGGCCTAGAGTTCTTTTTTGAGGAGCTGTTAAATTCTTCAAATTTTCTTTCGTAGTAATATATTGTTCTTTGAAACTAACTTAAAGGGTTAAAGGGATTAAAATTGAATGATACTGTACCAGGGCTGTAGGTATAGTTAGAGAGTAAATGATGACGACAGTCCCCAATTGATAAATTTGTCGGCCGTATGGTGTGAATGAGAGCATTGTTGTGCAAATAGTACAAGTTACAGACTCTGCTTTTTTCTTGGCATGTGGTACAATTCTGGAATAATATTCGATCAGTTAGAGAGGATCATATCTTTTGAATTAATAAGAATGACCTCTTTTTGTGACATGTTGACTACATCATCTTCACCAATGATCCTACCATAGACGTCTTCTCCCGTGAGACTGACGTAGCGATTTATGTACACAAAGAATAAACTATTTTTCTTCGATGACTTCAATATTGTGCAAGAAGATGTCTCCAAAATATTCCAAAGGATACGAGTTCTGATAGCAAATCATTCGACAATTTTGTTTCTCCGCTTTTTAAAGCAATTGAAAAAAAACGTGAAAACAATTTTCTAATTTCAGTTGCTAGAGAAAATAGCTCTAGAGTACCCTTGCTGACATCAAGGTCCATGTTTAGCTCCTTGGGGAATATCCGTCATTCACTCTACACGATTAGTTTTAGTTTCACCATTACTCTTTCTCCAATTTCATAAGATCGGTTTAATAACATACATTTAACCATCTAAAAACTCGTTGAACCATCGTTTGACAGTAGCTATAGATGGATTTTCTTATTCAGAAAAAGAGATCAGCTCGACGAATATCTCTACCTGGTTTTTTTCCTTTAATGAACAATAAGCGAATGATGATTCGATATTGCTCATTTTTCATAAAATAATGAAGTAATTCATTAAAATACATGTAATAAATAACGTCTCTTTAGGACTTGGATTGATTGTGTTTTCCATGGTCATAACTTATAGGGTACACAACGTATTTTAAAGTGTTATTCACGAGATTTTATATTATGTCTATTTTTTATTTTTTAATATTTAGCAAAATATTTTCGATATTTTCATTCAGGTATTATAAAGATAAGAGACCTAATACTCATTGTGGTGGTCACTTGCCTTATTGTATCGTTTTTAATAAACGTGTGGTGTGGCGTCCAGTGGTGCATCAGAAGATCTAGAAAACGTGAGTTATTATTCTCTAAGTTGTAAATATTTATTTTTTGTTTAAAACAGCAGACATACAAACTGTATTAGAGTCATACACAACAGTAAAAACCAGTTATATTGTTAAGTACTGTTCACTGCTACTTTTATAATTTATGCTTTAAAATTACGTTATATAATTGTTAAAATTTTATCAGTATATTAGATTAAATTTTGATTTTCACATTTACCCTTTTGAATCTTAATGATGTCATAATGAAACAGTGTTACCTAAATGCTTCTTAACTCTATGTCCTGAAAACCTGGGGCAACTTAATTAATTACAGCACCATATATAAATTTATATATATATATATATATATATATATTCAAATAATTTAAGAACCGGTTCTACCGAACCGGTGTGAACCGGCTGAATCCCACCACTGATGTAATATAATGTAGAATAGACTGTATTTAAATAAAGCGGATCATCATAAAGTAACCCATAGATGATCTAAACACTGCACAACTTTATCATTTAATTGGTGCAATAAAAATCTAAATTACCCACATTTACGTAAAAAATAACAATAATATCAGATCAGACCTTTTCGTTACATTACTAATAATAGTTCAGTACATTAATTAATTAAAAAAAATGCATAATTTTTGTTTACAATAAGTCATGTTTGTCGGTTATTTTTAAATTTTAACTTGTTAGTAACCGGTTCGCAGAACTCAAATAATTTTAAGAACCGGTTCTACCGAACCGGTGTGAACTCACTGAATCCCACCACTGTAAATACATATATATATATATATATATA